>CAUYPK010040931.1:0-35941 GCA_963574355.1 Loris lydekkerianus
CCTATAAAAAAATACCCCCAGACTGTCCCCCCCAAAAAATTCAAACTTTTAACAGGTCCTAAATCCTCCCCCCCCCCCCCCCCAACCAAATCTACTCTACCTCTCAGGTAATGGCATGACCAGGCACTTAATCTCCCAAGGTAGAAACCTTAGAGTCATCCTTGAATTATTTTTCTCCCTTAAATCCTTCCTCAGCCCTGTTTTATCTGTCATCAAACCTTATCCATTTTACTTCCTAATCTCACTTGAAACACACACACACCCCCCACTCATCCCCTTTACTGTCATTGAGGTACTTAGGATCGTCTTTATCGCATACACAAATCATTTCAACTACTCTCTACCACTAATCTCTCCCTCACTAATTCTTATTCCACACTGCTATCAGGATTATCTTCCTATAATAAATTCAAAATTAAAACAGGATATCATTTTTCCCCTATCCAGATGAGCAAAAACTAAAAAGGAAAATAACACTGTGTTCATTAGCATGTAGGGACATGGACAATCTCAAAAATGTGGTGAGGGAAATTGTATTAAGCAAAACACCAAGGTAATATAACCAAACTTATAAATGTGTACACTCTTTAATCCAGCAATTAATTCCACTTCTAAAAATTTATTCTAAGAAATAAAACAAAGTACACAATATGTAAGTGCATCCTGAAATTCATTCACATCATTCCTTTTTTCATACTATACCACTTGCCTGGAATGTCTTCCTGCCACCCAAGTCTTTCTTCAGCTTATAAAACTAGGACCCATCCTTGAGTTCAAAGGTCAGTCACTCCATCCTGTCTCCATAGCAATTTAGTTGCACCTCTGTACCATACCACAACCTTTCTCTCCCACAGTAGACTATAAACTCTCCAGGGACAATAGTTTGATACATGTATTTAGCACATATTCATATCTGTACTACCTACAACATCTGATACACAGGAAGGATCCAATAAACATGTGTTGCATAAAGACATTTCCTTCCTCTTTCCATAAAGAATTCTTCGATTTTCAAAATCTCAAGAATTTTTAAAAGTTATTTCCTAAAATGCTGGAGGACTCCAATATATAATACATTCCTGTATTAAAACAGGTATTCAAGCTTTTTTTTCCCTCTTCCAGGAACACTGTCTAGAGGCACTCAGAATGGTGCGTTTGACGTACCATCGTAGGCTTTCCGACAATATAGCCTCTACCAATACCAGGCTGTCCCGAACCCCTGGTAACAGAATTGTTTACCTTTATACCAAGAAGCTTGGGACAACACCAAAATCTGCATGTGGCGTGTGCCCAGGCAGACTTCAAGGGGTTCACACTGTGAGACCTAAAGTTCTTACAAGGTTGTCTAAAACAAAAAAAAAAAAAAAAAACTGTCAGCAGGGCCTATGGTGGTTCCATGTGTGCTAAATATGTTTGTGACAGGAATAATTTATGAGGTGAGGGCAGTGCCTGTGGCTCAAAGGAGTAGGGCACTAGCCCCATATATCAGAGGTGGTGGGTTCAAACCTGGCCCCAGCCAAAACCTGCAAAAAAAAAAAAAAAAAAAGAAATAATTTATGAGGTGATTATTGAACCTCCAGATGTTGGCTCTATGACTGATGAACATGGACATCAGAGGCCAGTAGCTTTCTTGGCCTACAGAGTAAATGGACAATATATTACGGAAGGACTTACATCCAGCTTCCTGTTTACAATGGGAGGTTTAGGTTTCATAATCCTGGACTGATCCAATGCACCAAATATTCCAAAACTTAATAAGTTTCTTCTTCTATTCACTGGATTCATCTATGTCCTATTGAGTTTTTTCATGGCTAGAGTATTCATGAGAATGAAACTGCCGGGCTATCTGATGGGTTAGAGTGCCCTTTGAGAAGAAATCAGATACTGGATTTGGTCCTGTTAATGAAGTTTTAAAGGCTGTACCAGTCCTCTGATATGAAATGTGGAAAGAATGAAGAGCTGCAGTAAAAGAATTATCTAGTGAAGTGTATTCAAGCTTAGACTAAAATTTCTTCTTCGTATCAAAGACAAGTTTATCATAGTCTCTTTTCCTGCAGACCTATACTGACTGACGCACCAACAATGTTAAGTGGCGTTTTCCTCTTAGTTTTTCGTTTCTTAAAAGTATACTCCATATCTACACCTATAGTATTGAATAAAATTATTTTTTACAGCCCCATTAACATTTTTTGGGATAGTATTTCTGATTTGCAGAAATTCATATAAAATCAGGAATTGAGATTCCATAAGCTGAGAACTCTGGACAGCTGGTCAGCTTTACTTATGGTGCTTTGCCTTTCAACAGAGTGTGATAGTACATTATGTAAGAGATGTCTGTGACTGTTTCCTGAACAATAAGATGTATGAAAGGAGCAGAAATAAATAATCTTTATAATTAAACAAAACAAAACAAAACAAAACAGGTATATTCCTTGTAAATTTATAGTCTCTTGAGTCTTTACTTATTTGTAATAGCTCCTTAAAGTTGTAATCCACACTGGATTACAAATGTGGTCTATCTGACCCAGAATTTTATCTCTGAAAGTGGTATCAAGAAATATGCTGTGGCTCGGTGCTTGTAGCTCAGTGGGTTCGAATCCAGCCCAGGCCTGCCAAACAACAAACAAACAGCCAGGCATTGTGGCGGACGCCTATAGTCCCAGATACTTGAGAGGCTGAGGCAAGAGAATCACTTAAGCCCAGGAGTTTGAGGTTGCTGTGTGCTGTGACACCACAGCACTCTACCAACGGTGACATAGTGAGACTCTGTCTCAAAAAACAAAACAAAACAAAAAACACATTGTAAGAAGACACCACTGTCCTCCCAGATGCTAAGACATTTAGAAGTGTATTTCTAAACGCTTTACTTTTCTTTAATAATCTAATATGAATCCATCATATTTGAAATTATATTTTGAAATGTTTCAATTGTATGCCATAGCTCGTTTTCATGCTCTATTATATAAATTTTTTACATATTAAGAACTTAAGTATTGCACAATCAGTACTGTGTATCCATATGCAAGAATTCAAGTAGCTTGGTTATACTTTTTTTTTTTTTCCAAGTTGAATTCTTTTCTAGTTTCAAAGAGGGTCTCTACTTCTAATAAAGGCTGGTAACTGCCTAATCTCAACTTTCATGATTTTGCAAAGTTCAGTTCTATTCCTTTCAGCTTTTGTCTTTCTAAACTGAAGAAATCTCATCTTCCTATTGTGTCCTTATAGAAAAACAACTCTTTATTCTGTACCATTTCACTTTTCTTATTTTGAGTTATTTATGGGCTCTAAACTGAAATAACAATTCAGGTAGGTCTTAGAAATTTACTTATTTATTTATTTGAGATACAGTCTCACTATATTACCTTCAGTAGAGTGTCGGGGTGTCATAGCTCACAGCAACCTCAAACTCTTGGGCTTAAGAGATTATCTTGCCTCAGCCTCCCAAGTAGCTGGGACTACAGGCGCTGGCCACAACACCGGCTATTTTTTTGCTGCAGTTGTCATTGTTGTTTAGCAGGTCTGGGCCGGGTTCAAACCCGCCTGCCTCGGTGTATGTGGCTGGCACCCTAACCACTAAGCTACTAAGTGCCGAGCCAATTTACTTTCATTTTATAAAACATTTAAGAACATTTTACCCTTGATGTAAGTTAGCAAAGGCAGCCTTCAAAAACAGCTTTGACAATCGCTGTACCCCAAAGACTTACAGGAAATCATAAGGTAGTCCTCACAGTTGCTTTTGTCATCATCTTGCTGGTCCACAGGGATCCCGTTGGCATCTATGACAGCTTCAGAGGCACAGTCTGCTACCAATACTTCTTCTGAAACTACATCAGTGCTCAGAGGATCAGTGACAATTTCTGCTTCTACTACACTATCATGAACCACATGTTCAACATGCCCAACATCAGACACGTGTATAGATTCACTTGTCAAGACGTGTTCTGGCATAGATATTGAGGCTGAAGTGATGTCAGAAGCTAAAACATCATCTGGGACCGTGCAATGAGCTAATGAAACTTCTTCAGTTACATCTGAGTCCAGCACTTGCTCAGGAATGATGACCGTTTCAGTTACATCTGCTTCTTCCATGATATCTGGGCACTGAACATCTTCTATAACAACGTCCTCAATAACATCTTGAATTACAACTGAGTCTGGGTCATCAGGAACAAAATTATGCACAGTTATGTCTGAATCCACAACATCTGAAACAAAAACAGTTTCTTGCACTTCCACAACAATCTGATCACCATCCATGTGTGCAGCATCAGCTCCTTTAAAAAAAAAAAAAAAAAAAAAAAAGACAAATTTTATTTATTTTATTTATTTTTATTTATTTATTTTTTCCTGCAGTTTTTGGCCAGGGCCGGGTTTGAACCCACCACCTCCAGTATATGGGGCTGGCACTCTACTCCTTGAGCCACAGGCACCACCCTAAAATGACAAATTTTAGAGAGGCATGCATGACTAGCTCATTAATGTAAACATTACTTAATTTTTACCAGGAAAACAGATTAGCTCCTCAGTTTTCTCAAACATTAACATAGATTAAAGAAATAAAGAGGGGACCTATTTTTGAATATTTGAAAGTCATTTTCAACATAAGACCTTTTGTACTCATCCCAATTAATAGATTAAAAAAAAAAATACTAGAACAAACCAATTAAGGCAATAACAGAAAAAAAAATTCATGAAAGGAAAATTCTAGGAATATACAATTAAACTCATATAGACTTAAGAGAGGAGTGTAAAAATTAAGTGAGAAATGCATCTTAAGGCAGCAAATACACGATTTTCCTTCTTCAAATGTTTTTTCTTATTGCTTTTCCATCGTGCTCCATCTCCCTCTGCTCAACTCCTCTCTCCCATGTATTTCTTTTACTTCCCTACCCTTTTTTTTTAAATTTCTCCCTTCATATTCTTCTCCCTTAGCTTTTGTGCAATACATTACTAATACCCTCCACCTATGACTATGAAAATTTAGAAATCATCCTCTGAATCTAGGATATAAAATCATCAGTGCATAAATGAAAAGAGAGAAGGCCACAGTTAAGGAGGAAAGATAATTGGTTGAGGAGGCTCTGGGGATAGATAGATATGATGAATAAAAGCCCAGCTGCACTTGGGTGGCAGAGAATAACTGCCAACTTCACCAGGGTACTCTTCCTCTAGCCTCCTCTTGTCCCCTAAGATCCCACCTTCCCTAAGACTATTTCTTAGAATATAGGAGACCCTACTCCGGTCCATTTTGCAATTAAGGAATGAAGGTAGAGGACTGAATCAACTGAAGCCCAGTGAAATTAAATGACTTAACCAAGATCACAGTTTGTACAGTGTATGATGCTCAGTAAACATTATTCTGAATGAATGCCACAAATGGCAATAGAGATCATGTATCCTTACCAAAAACAACATAAAATAAAACAAATCCAGGATCTTGGCTCCTACAAACAAAGTTTTAAGGCTTACCTAAAAAGCTAGTTCAGTAGATTAGTGCTTCTGGTTGTGACTCAGACCAGGCTGAATCTAAGCAGATGCCTAACTCAACTGTGTGTCACTGACCAGGCCCTAAGAGAAATACATGGCTTTGTCTACAACAAAAATTATATAGGACTAAGAAATATCAAAATTGTAAGAAGTCTAATTTAAAGTCAATTCATATCCATTTTATTTACATCTATAAAATAATAAAAATATCTGTAATTTCTTATAATTATACTTAATTCTATAAAACTTAATTCTATAAAATTTCTACAGAATGCTTTGTACTTATTTGTTTTCAATATTCTCAATGTTATCATCAAGTAACAGATTACTGTACTCTCCATTGTGCAGATATGAGCACCAGTTACAAAATCTAAATCAGAGAACAGGGTTGGACACTTATTAGTTTTGTGACCTTGGGCAAGTCATTTAACCTCTGAGTTTCAGTTTCCTCACCAGTAAAATGAGGACAGTAGCATCTGCCATGCATACCTCACAGGACTGTGGTGATGATCAAATGGGAATATATGAGAAGTGTTCTGAAAAACTGTAATGAGAGGTTTCATTATTATTATGACATATGAAAAGAGGCCCTGGCAGATTAAGTGACTTGCTCAAAGACAAACAAATACGGTAAAGTGTTAACAATCAGGACTAAAATGCAACCACTTAGTCCATAACCTAGGCTTGTTTGTGGCAAGATTAAGTGAATAAATACTGTCCATTTTTCTCCAAAGAGCATAGTCTCTCCTTCATGGACATGAAATTAAATTTCATGTTCCAATGAAGAATTATAAACTTTACAATTATCACTATATCCAAATGAAATTACCAAACTTGAGTTAAAAGACTATTCCAAGTTGTTAAGAAAAGCATACATATACCCTCCCCACTGGATTTAGAGATTAAAGAAAATTTAAAAATTTAAAATCACTAATATTGAATTTCTTGATAAAACTGAATTGCTATTTCCTTAATATACTGCAATCTGATCATTCATAGTCCAATGGAAAACTTGTTAGCATTTTATTTATAAAAGTTACTAGCTTAACTTGGCGCCTGTAGCTCAAGTGGCTAGAGCACCAACCACATACACCAGAGCTGGAGGGTTTGAATCCAGCCTGGCCCGCCGCCCAACAATAATTGATGACAACTACAACCAAAAAAAAAAAAAAATATATATATATATATCTATATATATATATGCGCGTGGGGGTGGGGGCCTGTAGTCCCAGCTACTAGGGAGGCTGAGACAAGAGAATCGCTGAAGCCCAAGAGTTGGAGGTTGCTGTGAGCTGTGACATCACAGTACTCTACCCAGGGCTACAGCCTGAGACTCAGTCTCAAAAAAAAAAAAAAAAAAAAAAGTTACTAGCTAGTATGATATAAAACCAAGTGTAAGCACTTTACAATGTATATACAATATTGAGAACCATGGGTAATCTAAAATTGTGAATATCTTTTCCCCCTATTTTTAGAACTTCATGAAAACAATTTTCCTTGTATACTCTGGGGAGTGAGGAAAGACTCGATCTTCCTAAAGCAGAAAGCCCCTTTTGACGGGGGGTGGGGGGGTTATAAAAGTAGGATAAGACTAGAATGTCAAGGGCTTTCTTTTATCTGTTGAGTAATGAAGAACAGAAAAGTGACAAGATCCACATGTTATTTTGCAATGAGTACTATGATTGGTGGGCTAGATTAAAGAGACAGAAGGTAAAGAAAACAGCATAAAAGTTATTGCAGACCAAGAATGAGATGAGAGCCTATCTACATGGTAAGGGGTAGAATGAGGAGAAGCAAATGTAAACAAGGAATATTTTCAAAGGGAGAATATTTTTTGTGGGATAATTGGACAAGATGGGAATAACTGAGAACACTAAGGTTTTGATATTGCTGCTGTTACTGATAAGAATACGAAAGTTGGTTATCAGGAAGCCAAATTTTTGAGGAGGGGTATAATAATGTGCTCACTTTAATGTCTGTGGATTTTTGACAGGATAACAAGATAATCTAAGTGTGAATATCAACGTGAGTCTAGTAATTCATCCATGTGATAACTAACTCCAAATGTGGTAGATGGGAAATAGAACAATCCAAGTAGTTATACCTGTTGCATCAAAAAATGAGTTTGGCTCTTGTGATTGTAATTCAAGTCCATCTTCATCCATGGCCTTTAATTCTCATCAGTCACAGCTCCTAAATCAGGGGGAAAAGTTAACCAGGCCATTAATTTTTTTATATCATATATTAAAAACATATTTTTATTTCTGAGATACTCAAAGGTGAACATCTATCAAAAACTTATCTATCTAAAATAAACAGGAACATAATTAACTTAGAATGATATATGGTCATCTATATGACAAGGCAAGGCAGATACCTGGTAAATCAAGTCAATGTTGCCTAGATTTCCTCTTAAATTGAAGCAACAAACATATTGCTTACACACATCAAGAGCACATATCTTGATGAATTTTGACACATATATAAACATTTGTAATCACTAATCAGATCAAGACAGAGAACATTATCAGGACCCCAGCACTCCTGTCTCAGTCTGTAACATTCTATGCTCCCGTAAGGGTAACCAGTTAATGTTAAACTAAAACACATTCTGTAGCTTACAGGAGGAAAATGTCTGCATAGTTTTTATGTTACTTCTCTAAATTTAATGTAATCTGTTATATTTCAACCAATAAATTAAATAATGGACTCCCTTTGGGATTTCTGTCTAACCTCTTAACTAATCCTCTCATCTACAGAAGTAAATTCCCATAGTGAATTTATACTCTCCTGGCCATAGTTGATTGGCACTAGCTATAAAATAGCAAAAATAAATTTATCTTTGAGCAAAATAAAATCAAAGTCCCATCCCTACGAATCTGAAACCATGAACAAGAAAATATCTCTCTCTTCTCCCTGTCCCCCACCCTCCTTCTTTCCCTCCCTTACCCTCTATCTCTCTCCTGGTGGTTACAACACAGGAGATTAGAAAGGTCATTTTCCAACTTCAGCTTAAACTAGTTAGATAAGATGTACCATAAAAAACTAAAAAGAATCCAGTGAGTGCCTTGAGAAACAGTACAGGAAGCAGGGAGGGGAGGCTTATCACCGGTTTTTTAGCTCCTGGTTCTAGGCCCTTTAAGGTCCAGCTACATTCCCATCTTAGGTTTTTGCAAGAAACCCCAACGATCTTAATTTTCCCTTTTCTACTTAAACCAAAAACTTACATTAAAAAGAACCTTAACCAAAAATTTTGTATCTTTTTCTTTGTTTGTATGCTGATTATACAAGTATGATACACCTCTTACTAAAATTTCAAATAACAAGAACGGGAGCAGTGGCTCACACCTGTAATCCCAGCACTCTGGGAGGCCAAGGCTGGTAGACTGCCTAAACCTCACAAGTTCGAGACCAGCCTAGGCTAGACCAAGTCTTTGTCTCTAAAAGTAGCTAGGCATTGTGGCAGGCACCTGTAGTCCCAACTACTCTGGAGGCTGAAGCAAGAGAATCACTTGAGCCCAAGAGACTTTGAGGTTGCTGGGAGCTACGATACCACAGCACTCTACGAGGGGCAACAAAGTGAGACTCTGTCTAAAAAAACTAAAAAAATAAATAAAACTTCAAATAACAGTTGAGCGTGGTGGCTCACACCTATAATCCTAGCACTCTGGGAGGCCAGACGCAGGTGGGGGGACTGCTTGAGCTTATGAGTTTGAGATAAGCCTGAGCAAGAGGAAGACCCTGTCTCTACTAAAAAATGGAAAAACTGATGCAAGAGGATCACTTGAGCCAAGAGTTTGAGGTTGCTGTGCGCTATGATGGCACTCTACCCAAGGTGACAGAGTGAGATTGTCTCAAAAAAAAAAAAAAAAAAAAAAAAAAAAAAGAAAAAAAATTTTTTTTTCCAGTAACAGAAATACAAGTCACTTTTTTTTTTTTTTTTTTTTTTTTGTCCAGGGCTGGGTTTGAACCCACCAGCTCTGGCACATGGAGTCAGTGCCCTACTCCTTTGAGCCACAGGTGCCACCACGAGTCACTTTTCTAAAACATCAGCTAGGTAACATCAGTCTTCTGTTCAAAAATGTGTAATGGGGCTGTTTGTGGTAGCCATGCTTGTAATCCTAGCACTCTGGGAGGCCGAGGCAGGAGGATCCCTTGAGCTCAGGAGTTTAAGACCAGCCTGAGCAAAAAGCGAGATCCCATCTCTGCTAAAACAGAAAAAACTAGCTGGGTGTTGTGGCCAGCTACTCAGGAAGCTGAGGGAGGAGGATCATTTGAGGTTGGTTGCTGTGAGCTATGACGCCACTGGCACTCTACCCAGGGCGACAAAAGGAGACTGTCTCAAAAAAAAAAAAAAGTATAATGGCTCCCTGCTGCCTCCAAATAAAGTTAAAACTCCTGTCAAGTAAGTTTCAGCCCCAAACTACCTTTCCCATTAATATCTCCCCTTACTTTCCTTCAAAAACCTCCCTCTACCACCACACACACGACCACACACTTCAGGCAAACAAAAACGCCCACATCCCTTTAAAACCCCAATTCTATATTTTGTTCAGGGTTCCTGATCACTTTCCTGGGACACTTTCCCGGGACACTTTCCCCCCTTTTATCTCTGATCTTTCTCCCAAATCTCCTTCCCCACTAAAATACAGAGAGCTAGAAAGAATTTCTCCCTCCTCTCCATTGCCACAGCACTTTACCCTTGTTCTCTTATTATACTGGTTTGTCATGGTGTTATGGTTATTTATATATCTTATTTTCAGATACTAAATTACATACATACAATCCTTAAAGATCCATGAGAAATTCGATTAACATTTATAAAGTAAACAAATGGATTTTCAACACAACTCCGAGACATATTCTATTCATTTTCAAAAACAAATAGCATGTTTCATGTTATTCAAAATGCTTCAAATTAAAACAAATGGCTATATTAATAAAAAATTTCAACCATGAAAATGGAAAGTGTACATGCTCTAAATGAGTTGTCACTGCCCTCCTCCAACTAAAACCATTCATGTAATTCTTTTTCCCCCTTTAAAAATGAAAAATGTAAATTCATCTTCAGAGCATAATAAAATACTACATGAAATTAATCCAATTAAGAAAAGCAACAAAGGAGATTCATTAAGCTTTTTAAGAAATTTCCCTATGTAAAGCTAATCTCATCAGGCACCATGGCTCATGTTTGTAATTGCAGCGCTTTGGGAGGCTGACATAGGCAGGAGTTGAAGACCAACCTGAGCAAGAACAAGATCCTATCTCTATAAAAAACACAAAAATCAGCCCAGCACAGTGGTGCACAAATGCAGTCACAGCTAGTCAGGAGGCTAAGGCAGGAGGATCCCTGGAGCCCAGGAGTTCAAGCTTGCAATGAGCTATGACAAGGCCACTGCACTCCGGCCTCGGTGAGTGAACCTCGTCTCCAACAAACAAATAAAAAAAGTAAAATTAAAAAAACTTAATGCCTATATCCTCCTACAGAAAAACTTTTTCTTGGCATTCATCCTCCTTGGATTTTCTAGTAAGAGTATGACAATTCCCTCAGTCCTGAAGTTCTCTCCTTCCTCCGTTTAAGAAACATCCCAGTTCTCTTCCCACCTCCTTACCTGCTGGCCCAGGTTGTGCACTCAGTCCTCGTCTCTTCTGCTTTCTCTTTATTCTTACAGTTTCAACTACTATTTACACAAAGATGATTCCCAAAAGCGACCTAACACTTCCAGTGGACTGTCTGCTGAATATTTTCATCTAGATAAAACTCAGCTTTTTCTGGACATGACAACTATGGCCTTTTACTTCTTCCCTGCAATTACTTCTCCTCAA
Organism: Loris lydekkerianus; assembly: GCA_963574355.1. Taxonomy (NCBI): domain Eukaryota; kingdom Metazoa; phylum Chordata; class Mammalia; order Primates; family Lorisidae; genus Loris; species Loris lydekkerianus. The sequence continues at coordinate 11,314 of CAUYPK010040931.1, forward strand.
CTTCTTGAGAATCTGTCCTTTTCTTTTTATTCCCAGTGACCATTCCCTCTCAGCTGCGTATTTCATCCCTAGAGGATGAAAATGGCCTCTGGGCTGGCCTTGCTCCTTTCAGCCACTCCCACAACAAATGACTAGAAACCATAGTTGGTGCCAAGTACTGAGGCATTCCTGCAATCTGTGGGCAGATTAATCCTCTTGAAGCATTGCTTTGATCATCAGGCTCAGAACACTTCAGCAGTTCTCCAATATTCAGGGAGCTCGGCAGCATTAACCCAAGCTACCACAACAAACTTATTTATTGCTCTCCCCATCCTTTTACATCACATGCATTTCCTAACAGATACTCTAGCCTACATGGGCATGCTCACTCACTTTAAGTGAGCAGTTATTAATTGTTCATCAACCGCCCCCAAGTTAGAACTGCTAATTCCCTCTGGCAATGAGAATCAAACCATGTTCTTAGAAGGGAACCTACTTGGAAAGAGTTCTCAGACTATGATAAAGTAAGGGTACAAGAAGGGTATTAATGTAACTGAAAGTGTCCATGCCTTTGCAGTAGGAATCAGGCCCAGAAACCAGCTGAACCTAAAGACAAATAAGCAGAATGATTCAGAGAACCAAGATCTAAGATTTGGGTGAGCAAGTACTAATATTTAGTCTGATTACCAAATGCCCTCAAAATATTTCTGGAACTCCACTAACACTTCAAACTCAGTTTCAAAAGTCAAGATGCTAAAAATGCTTCTGAAAGAATTCACAGTAGAAAAAATGCAGGGTTTTAAGGGAAATAATGGGCTGGGAGAAACCCAGTAAATTCGTAAAAACTTCCTTCCATTTTTTAAAATAAAGCAATAAAAGTTAACATGTATAGCAATACATTTATCGATCTTAAGATAAGGATCAGGAACATAATTTATTTGTTCTGTATCTCTTGATGCCTAGACACTTCCCTAATCTCCCTCTTGGGCAACTTAATGGGATGCTTATATTCACTTTGACTTTATAGCTAACATACATACAAAAATCACTTTTCTGCCTTTGGTCTTCCAAAAACTCAGTGCCTTTTAACTCTATGACTCAACTCTAATTCTCCCTAAGTCATGCTTAGAGCACCAAATTTTATTATGCACGGTAGATGGAATTGCTCAAGCTACAGTAAATGCAAACAAAAGCAAATCTGTCTATAGTAGAATTCTTACAGAAAAATTAGAACTGGTGAAAATTTACATTTAAAGCCTAATATCTTCCTTCTTAAGCTACGTTTCTTTCCCAATTATTCCCCATGTTGTTAAATGTTAGACATCATTTCTCCAGATATCTTATTTTCATATCTGGAGTCATATTTTACTTCTCTTACCATGTCTGCCCTTAAATTCGTCTCAAAGCCAGTAACTCTTAAATTCATCACTTCTTTATTCTCACTCCTACACCTCATACAAGCTCTCATCTCAAATCCAGATCCAATGAGCCCTTTCAAACAAAAGACTTGAGCCCTTCTTGAACTCCGAAAGTTTCTTCTATTGTTTCTATACTTCCATTTTCTCTATTCATTCTTATTAACTTTTTATTTTTTTGACACAGTCTCAAGCTGTCACCCTGGGTACAGTGTCATCATAACTCACAGCAACTTCTAATTCTTGGGCTCAAGCAATCCTCTTGCCTCAGTTGTTCTATTTTTAGTAGAGACCGGAGGGGGAAGGTCTTGCTTTTTTTGCTCAGGCTGGTCTTGAACTAGGATTATAGGTGTGAGCCACTGCGCCAGGCCTTTATTAACATTTCTATTATAGGATGTAGAGACTCCTAAATCTAGCTACCCTCTGTACTGCTTTAACTTTTCCCTCATATTTTCTAACTTTGCCTTTCTATTACATTCTTGAAGAATATCTGAATTATTTCTTCTAAGCTAGTTAATTTGATCTTCACCCATCTATTGAATTTTTATTTAAAAGATATTTTAATTCCAAAATAAACTTGGTGGTGGGGTGCAGTGGCACATACCTGTAATCCTAGCACTCTGAGAGGCCAAGGAAGGTGGATTGTCTGAGCTCAAGAATCTAATACTAGCCTGAGCAAGAGCGAGATCCCCGGCTCTAGAAAAAAATAGAAAAAATAAAAATAGCTAAGCATTGTGGCGGGCGCCTCTAGGCCCAGCTGCACGGAAGGCTGAAGCAAAGAGTATTACTTGAGCCCAGCAGTCCGAGGTTGCTGTGAGCTATGACATCAAGGCATTCTACTGAGGGCAACAAAGTGAGACTCTGTCTCAAAAAAATAATAATAATAAAACAAACTTGGTTCCCTTTTCACAGTAATCTTTCCTTTTTTTTTTTTTCGTGGACATGTATCTCCCCAAATACCTCTGAGAATTGAGTTTATTCTGTACACTGTATTAAACTATCTCCTCTGGTATTTCTTATTCAGTTTGTTGAATCTGGTCCCACTCTTTCACACTTCAGGTTTTCCTCAAAAGCATGGTTCTTCTTGGTTGTCCGTTCACATTTATAGATGAGGGTATAAACTAGAGTTACATTCTGATAGCTGGGGTGGATTTCCTCAGCCCAAGTGAGAATCTCAGTTTACCTAACAATTAACTTGAATTCTGACCACAGGAGTCTTATACTAGAATAAGTCCATAGGAGAAAGAAATCACATAACCAGCCAGGCTCTCTTTTAGTAATGGAGAGTATCCTACCCTCCAGGTACTGGAAGTTCACTATCCCTCAGGATAGCTGTAAGCCACTGAAAGTAATTTCCTCTGGACAAATATGCAATTAAGAGAGCTAAATTTTGGGCATTATCCTGGCAGAAACACCACTACAGACATCTATACTGATAGGTAAATGGCTTAGCTTTCCATAGCTTTAATTATCCGGCTGTGCTTAAGGCTTGCTCTTTCTCCCAGGACCTCCTTGCTTTGGAAGTTAGTAGTACTGCAGGATGCCAAATCTTAGATGGTCCTTCTACTGTCTGAATAGGGCCATAGGGCTCACTAAGCTCTCTTGGGTTTTGCAATTAATTGACTCCAAATTGCCTTATTCAACCAGAAATTCATCATATTCTGATTCATACCTCTTAGGTTTTCTTGCTTCTTTGGATTTTGTATTTCTTCCTTAATGTGATTTTAGGACGAAGGAAAAGTAAGTGTGTGTTTGCTAGTCTACATTGAATTTGACAGTATTATGAATTTTTGTGTGCCGAATTAAACAGCATGGAAATATGTAAAAACAAAAACAAAAGACCTATATTGGCTCAGTGCCTGTGGCACAAGCAGCTAAGGCGCCGGCCACATACACCTGAGCTGGCGGGTTCGAATCCAGCCTGGGCCACCAAACAACAATGATGGCTGCAACCAAAAAATAGCTGGGCGTTGCAGCAGGCGCCTATAGTCCCAGCTACTTGGGAGGTGGAGGCAGGAGAATCAACTTGAGCCCAGGAGTTGGAGGTTGCTGTGAGCTATGATGCCACAGCACTCTACCCAGGGTGACAGCTTGAGGCTCTGTCTAAAAAAAAAAAAAAAAAGAAAGAAAAAGAAAAAAGATAAAGACCTATAAGACTGAAGATTGGAGGGAAAAATCAATAGTAAGTTACAACAATTCAATCAACACTTGACAGATTAAATACTCAATAAGTGGCCCAGCACCTATGGCTCAAGCGGCTAAGGCACCAGCCACATATACCTGAGCTGGTGGGTTCAAATCCAGCCCCGGCCCACCAAACAACAATGATGGCTGCAACCCCCCCCCAAAAAAAAAAAAAAATAGCCAAGTGTTGTGGCAGGTGCATGTAGTCCCAGCTACTTGGGAGATGGAGGCAGGAGAATCACTTGAGCCCAGGTGTTGGAGGTTGCTGTGAGCTGTGATGCCACAGCACTCTTCCCAGGATGACAGCTTTAGGCTCTGTCTCAAAAAAAAAAAAAAAAAAAAAAAAGCATCTATTTTGGGTGGTGCCTGTGGCTCAAAGAAGTAGGGCACCAGCCCCATATGCCTGAGGTGGTGGGTTCAAACTCAGCCCTGGCCAAAAACTGTACGAAAAAAAAAAAAACAAAACAAAACAATAATTAAATAAATAATCTATTTTTAGGCATAAATTTAACTGGAAAAAATACTTTAAAAGTAATCTACCAAGAACTTGTGAACATACCAGAGAGAATTTTTAAAGATTCCCAAGATTTTATATATTCTGTACATACTAGAAACTGTGAAACAATATAGACTACCTACAGAAAGGAGATTTGATGCTTATCATATCAACAAAGTGAACTGTCCTAGTATTAATCATGACTGAGAATCACACAGTTCACCATAAAGTGCTATTAGATGGGTACTATAATGCCTGATAAATCCAGATAAATGCTAGACTAGTATTACAATATTGTCAAGTTTAATTTGCTCCTTCTGATTTATCCACATCTTAAATAATCATAATTCTGGATATAGGTTAAAACCCATTAATTTAATATTGTTTACTTCAATATAAACAAAGTCTTAAGAATCTTTATTGCCTTGCCATTCACTAGTTAAGGTTTATTTAAATAAAAAATAATTGCGGATGTACATTTGGGTACTTAAGAGTCATATCTTGGTGTGCTTGCATTGCTTCTAATGATGACTTAATAAGCTTAAAAGCAATATTCAATTGTTTGCTGTACTGAAAAAGACTGGTATTTAACATACTTTCTCAAATGTATAAAGCAAGCAATTTTTTTTTTTTTAAATTGTTTGGAATGTGCTGAGGTACAAAGAATTAGGTTACACTGATTGCAGTCGTTAGGTAAAGTCCCTTAGCAAGAAACTTCTTCAACAGGTGCAAGCATACTTTGGAAAGCAAAAATTACTAATCGGGCCAAAAATCTGATAACATTTTTCTATTAAACAGTAAATCTTTTGTTTTAGAAAATTAAATAATCACTCAGAAAAGAGCAAGGGAACAAAGTGAGAACAAAAGAACGTTTAAGCACTTATTGGAACTGTATTTTAATTATAATTCAGTATGAGCCCTACTCAGTGACCCTGTGGTTGAATGCTGTGGTGTCATAGCTCACAGTGACCTCAAACTCTTGGGCTCAAGCAATCCTTTTGCCTCAGCCTTCCAAGTAGCTGGGACTACAGGCACCTGCCACAACACCTGGCTATTTAGAGACAGGGTTTTGATTTTGCTCAGGCTCATCTGGAACTCCTGAGCTCAGGTGATCCACCTGCCTCAGCTTCCCAAAGTACTAGGATTACAGGTGTGAGTCACCTTGCCTGGCCTTTATTATTCAATTTTTAATTGTCTTGACTTTTGCTCTTCCTGTCAGCTGTCAGCTCTTCACCTACCTCACCCACGAATTACTCAACACATTACAGAACCATCATTTATGAAGTTATCAGATACAGCCTTTGAAATATCTAAAGAATTTCAATTTCTACACTAAAGAAAAGGGAATTAATTTATTAAAGCAAAACTTTAGGGAATCAAATACCTATAATTAGTAGATACCAGCCAGAAAGCGTTCTCCAAAGGAAGAAATGGACTCCTTACCATTTACATGACTTTAAACCATTAAACAAGTGTTATCTACCTAGAGGGAATAAGCCTGGTCAGTTTCTCTGATCTTTAGCAGTTATCATTTTATACTCTGTAACTGTGTAAAGATTTCCAGAACCTTCTGGAGATGAGAATGCATAGAGAATAAAAGATAAAATACTGCTACTATCAGCAAAATTTTTAATCACTTCTTAAAACTAATTGTATCTCTACACAAACTATCTTTTTGAGTCAAAGTCTAAGAAGACTGCCACGTAACAACTGGCCACAAGTAGGAATCACCAGGAATCACAGCATTCATTTGATGGCTTTGGCCACTAATGGGGATCTTAAGTTTGTCTTCAGATTCCATTTTAATAAATCTGGTAACGGAATGGTATGTCATTTCCATGGCAATTTACATAGCCTGGTCAGGGTGTTATGAGATGGGTATGATGCCTCCACATAACTGCTGTTTACAGGACTGTTTACAGTGGCGCCCTGGTACACTTCTGCTATCACCTCCACCCAGGCTTAGAGCACAGAGCGAATGCTGCTCTGAACTGCTACCTGCCCTAACTCCACAGCATGTGCTTTTCTGCCAGAGTATTCTTTGACTTGACAACCTCCTCTTACACCAACACACACACACACACACACACACACACACATCTGAGGTACATTTGTGAAGCAAAAACATGCCTAAACTAAGTTGGAGGTTAATGTTTCATGTATAAATCAAGGGCTACTAACATGTAATTCACAGAGGTTGGTTTTAACAAAATGTAAACAGCATTAATATTTGTATGTCCTTTCGTGCATAAATTTTTTATTTATGTTTCAAGATTACTCAAAAGTAGTCCCACTCTTTGTATTTCACATTCAAGAAGCTATTTTAGAAAGAGAAAGCAGACAGGATAAGGCAGCCCACGGAACCTTCAAATTCATCATGATTTGGAGATTAAAAGTGTGAGAACCTATGATTAAAAATAGTATAATGCTTCTACCTCACTCAGATGACAACGATCTAACAAAGCAAAATACATAAGATACACCAAAAGAGAGTACAACCCCAAGATACCAATTTCTTCAAGTCTTGAGCTAACAGTAGCTATTCATTTAGGATTTTAAATGTTAATTCCCTCCCTGGAATAAATATTTGAGCGTTTCAAACCAAAAATTATAATAAAGACAAGGAATGCTAAATATTTCAAGTTTCAGACAGCCACAGACTGTGGGGCTGGTCACCAGAGCATTCAAGGAATTGACTACTCTGATAAGTGAACACTGTCTTCTTAAAAAGCCTCAGTGACATATCCTACAAGGATCTTCCATGGTTTTTATTCTTCCTTAAGTCACTGCCCATTTCATTTGTTCTGTGGATTCAGCATAAATGCTTAATAGACTCCTCATGATAATCACTTTCATAATTAAAAGGTATTAAGTCAAACACTAGATTTTTCTTGTCTAGCTTTAGTGACTGTTATTTTTAAGTTTAATGCAGTTTAATCATTTTTTATTCCTCTGTGTCACTTTTCTAAGGACTTTACTACATTCTCTACATTTCTTTACAGATGTGATAACTAAAAAATTAAAAGATGGGCTTGGCGCTCATAGCACAGTGGTTACGGCGCCAGCCACATACATTGAGGCTGGCAGGTTTGAATCTGGCCTGGGCCAGCTAAACAACAATGACAATTCTAACAAAAAAATAGCCTGGCATTGTGGCGGGCGCCTGTAGTCCCAGCTTGGACTTGGGAGGCTGGGGCAAGAGAATCATTTAAGCCCAAGAGTTTGATGTTGCTGTGAGCTGTGATGGCACTCTGTCTCAAAAATAAATAAATAAATAAATAAATAATGATTACTAGGATTATTAATGACTACAATTACAGAAAACATTAAAATATCCAAACTAACTTTTCAATCTGTCATTTACTCATGTTGATTCACTTACTTGATAAGGTTCTGGAAAGCATAACCATCTGTCCATTGTTCAGTAAAAGAGGCTCCGTGTCGGACAGTAGTAAAGTGGCCCAATCTCAAACGGTCTTGCATGCTCTTATCTCTACATGCCATCTTCTCTTGTTTTGACTTAGGAGAAAATGGACAAAAAAGAAATTCAGTACCAATTAGCACAGAGAAAAACACTTCCTAGAAACCAAAAGATTTAAGATTATCAGGAAAAGTATTGTTGAAAAAAAAAAACCACACACAATCTCAAAACATTCAGTAATGACTCCTTCAATAACATACAATTTCTGTTGAAATCAAGTAGACAGGATAACAAAAGAGCTGAATCAGCTTCTTCCTTGGAGAATTTTCTCTGATTCGCCTATCAGTTTTTTTTATCTGAAAGGTCAACATCTCAATTTTGGACTATATCAATACCTAATTCCTAAGCTATTCTCCTATTTTCTGTTTCTTCCCCATCTAATCAATTCTAGAAAACTACCAATTCATCTCAAAACACTATGCATACTTCTTCCAATTTGATGCTCCAAATCTTCTATGGCTGTTTACTGCCAAACCTTGGATTGTAACATAGAAAAGTTCTCCATGAAACAAAAGATTATATGTCTACCTTCTATGTAATTCTTACTCCAAAACACCTTATGTACTCCTGATTCCTAAGCATATCATTCATTCAATATATATTTCCTAAAAAACAATTATATGTCAGACACTATTAAGAGTGGGAAGGAAGAAACATGAGAAAAAAACAGGTGATTATAGCCCTGAGGGTGATGAATAACCATTGAATATGTTAATTTGTAACTGTAAGTACAAACTGAGAAAGAACTGGAAGGAAAAGAACAAGGGAAGTGATCCCATGGGATAACCCTATTTGAGATGTCCTATGTAGTTTTCACCTATGAGCAATTTCTATCTGCAGTTTTCCTTGCCTAGAACACATTTTCCTTCTTCCTTGCAGCTTTCCTCAATTAGTCCCCTGCCCATTGTTTCCTTTTGTAAAAAAAATTTTTGGGGGGGGATGGAGTCTCACTCTGTTGCCCTGACTACAGTCATCATAGCTCAATGCAATCTCTAACTACTGGGCTCAAGTGATCCTTCTGCCTCAGCCTCCTGAGCAGCTGGGACTATAATTGTATGCTACCATGCCCTATTAATTTTTCTATTTTTTTGTGGAGACAGGGTCTCACTCTTTTTCAGGCTGGTCTCTAACGCCTGAGCTCAAGCAATTCTCCCACCTTGGCCTCCCAAAGTGTTACAGGAGTAAACTAGTGCACCCAGCCCCTTCAGTGAGTTTTTTAATATGTGCACTGCTCATATGAATAGATTTCCTTACGTGTGTTAGTGAAGTTTATGCTTCCCCCCTCATGGAGATGGTTGCCCTCTGATGGCAAGAGCTGTGTCTTCTATGTCATCGGTTCATGCATGCTATTGTATGTATGAGGAGTACAATTCTTTTAATTGCTGAGTAGTAGTCCATAGTATGAACACATCACAATTTGCTTACACATTCACCTAGTGACAGACACCTGGGATGTTACTGCTTTTTAGGCTACTATGAATAAAACTGCTACGGATATTCTTGTACAAGTACTTTTATGGGCAATTTGCTTTCAATTCTCTTGGACTAATACTGGGACAGGAACCGATAGGTCACAAGGTAAATGTAGTAAGAAATCGCCCAAAAGTTTTCTGAAGTGGCTGTAACATTCCCAATAGTATGAGATATTTCCATTCACATGTGAAATTTCCTTTCACATTCCCAACAGTATGAGAAATTAGGCTGCTCACATCTTCATTTACAATTGGCATTGTCAGTTCTTTTACTTTTAGTCATTCTGTTGGGTATGTAACAGTATCTTACTATGGTTTTAGTCTTGCCCTGATGCCTAATACTGTTGAGCATCTTTTTTTTTTTTTTCTTAAGATAGAATCCTGCTCTGTTGCCCAGGCTGGAGTATAGTAGTATGATCATAGCTCACTGATGTCTTGAACTCCTGGGCTCAAGCAATCCTCCTGCTTTAGACTTCTGAGTAGCTGGGACTACACTACAATGCCTGGCTGATTTTATTTTGTTTTATCTCTTTTAGAAATAAGATCTCACTACGTAATTGAGGCTGGTCTCAAATTCCTGACCTCAAGTGATCTTCTTACTTCAGACTCCAGAACACTTTGCCCAGTGTTGACCTTTTTTTTTTTATATGTTGGACAATTGCTTATTTTAAAAAACTTCTTTCTACACAACTTACAGAGTGTCAGAAATCATGAAACAGGGCTCCGTAGAGCCCAGTAGTTTACAAAATCTGGTAGCAAGAATAACAGTCTCCCACTACCACAAATTATGCAGTCAAGTCTTCCACATTTGGGGAAATCACAGGGGTCAACAGAGCGAGAGTGCAATGGATAAACCAAGCCTCACCCTGGGAAAACTACCTTAGTGATCACGGAATCTCCCCTGCCAGGTTAAGTATTGCATATTTTTATATATCCTTTTGTTATAAAAGGAAGTATCTGTTCAAGTCTTTTTCTTTCTTTCTTTTTTTTTTTTAAAGACAGGGGTGTTACTCTGCCTCCCAGTCTACAGTGCGATGGCATTATCATACTTCACTATAATCTCACTGGACTCAACTGATTCTCCTGGCTCAGCCTCCCAAGTAGTTGGTACTATTGATGCACACCACATGCCTGGCTAATTTTCCTATTTCACTGTAGAGATGGGGTCTCACTCTTGCTCAGAGTGCTCTCAAACTTCTGATCTTGAGCAATCTTCCTGTCTCGGCCTCCCAAAGTGCTAGGATTATAGGTATGAGCCACTGTACCTGGCCTGTTCAAGTCTTTTGATCATTTTTAATGGGCTATCTTTTAATTATTAAGTTCTAGGAGTCTTTATGTATGTATTCAAGTTCTTTGAGAGATTAATATTATGAATTTTTCCTCCCAATCTATGATTGTATTTCCATTTGTGTTTCTTTATATTCCAGCACAATACAGCAGAGTCAATAAATATCCCTTATTTACAAAGCTGACAAAGAAGCACTAAGATTTTAGTTCTTTTGAAAATACATCTAAATTTTATTACATATTTTTCTTAAAAAATAGAAAATTATATTTTCCTGTGAGAACTGAGAGATAATATTTCATTTAATTTTTGTACTATGCTGTTTAAAGTTTAGTGTAAATGAACAGATGTATGCTGACCTCAGGAAATGCTCTGAAGCTTGAAGTAAATTCTCTACATTAGCATAAGCCTTACTATTTCTCACTCTCATAAAAATGAAAAAAAAAGTGGCTTCCTTCCTTAATTATTGAGACAAAGAATGAAGCAAAAATTCTGTCTCTTCTACCTCAACAGAACAATCTATGTCACTTTCACTGAAAGACAGTATTCCCTCTCTTTCTAATAGCATTCCAAAGATTTCAGGAAAAGTATCCACCAGTTTATCTCGAACCTCTAGTTTGTAATCTTGTAAAAATTTCATTAGGAGGGTCACCTGTAATCCTAGCACTCTGGGAGGCTGAGGCAGAAAGATCACGTACACTCAGGAGTTTGAGACCAGCTTGAGATCCTGTCTCTACTAAAAACAGAAAAATTAGCCCGGCATTGTGTCGTGCACCCGTAGTAGTCCTGGCTACTCAGGAAGCTGAGGCAGGAGGACCACTTGAACCCAAGAGTGCGAGGCAGGCTGATGCCACGGCACTTTAGCCTGAGCAACAGACTGAGACTCTGTTAAAAAAAATTAGGAAGTACTTAAAACTTCTAAGGAATAGTTACTAATAACAATTAAAGGCAAGCTGCAACTTTTAAGTACCGTTTAAAGGCAGTTGCAGCCAATTAAAGTAATCCCATACAAGTATATGGCAACTTCATTTTTTATAGCATAAAACAATTACCACATTATTTTATAAGTTACTCTAAATATCATCTCTGAAACACAAGTGTAACTACTGTTAAATGTTTGGTCAGGATACTTGCTTCAATTCACAGGATGAATATAGAAATTTAGAAGAGTAATACCCCAAATAAACTCAACTAGGACAAGCTGTGACTATTCAACATCATATTAAAAAGTAATGCACAGCCAGAAGGGATGTCCCAAATTATCACTCTAGATGTTTGGTCTAGTGTCCATGCAAGGAAAAAATTCTAATTGTCAAATCATGAGCAGTCTTCTTCTAAAAAGCCCTCTTTTAAAATATTTTCATCTTAGGTAAGGAATAAGAAGCCACACAATGACATATATCTTTGGATATAGAGTTTAGGCCACCATTATTCACTAACCTTTTCTATAAGGAGTTTCTTGCTCATTGTCACACATCTATTTAATCGTTCCTTGTATTTCTCTAGCATCTTTTGCTGTTCATCAATCTGCCGTCTCAAATCACAGTTGGCCTTCAATGGAAAACAATTTTTAATTAGCTCTAAGGGAGACAGATTAATAGAAAAGCAGTTTCCAGGAAAAGAGAAAAATCATTTCTATGTGTTGTTAAATCAAAATCAAAATTAAGGTTCAGAGATAAGAGTAACTGTATCTTTTTTTCAAAGCAAATCATTCTTTTATTCTGTTTAAATTTAACATCTGTTTATCAATGATAAATTGTGTTACTAGAAGTGGGAATGTTTCTCTACTGATCATATTTTGCCCCCTGAATAACCAGTTATAGCTAATCTTGTACATTACAGATAACTGAGCTATTTATTACAAAGTAAAATTTTTAAAAACCCGGAATGAATGTTTAAAATATGTATGAACAGTGATTACGCACTTACAAAACAATTACAAAAAAAAATTTTTTTTTTGCAGTTTTTGGCCAGGGTTGGGTTTGAACCCAACACCTCTGGCATATGGGACTGGCACCTTACTCTTTTGAGCCATAGGCGCCACCTGCAATTACAGAATTTTTTTAACAACATAAGATTCTTTATATTCAGTCTGTTGTTCTTCTATTCTTACTTAAAAAAAAAAAAAAAAAAAAAAAAAGATAATGAATTACATAAAGAATCCTCACCAAAGAAGCCAGGCACACCCATGCCCACACAAGACAGAACTAACAAACAAGATCCTACTTCAACAATGCCAGAATGTAAATAGTTAATTTAGCTGTGGTCTGAAGCCTACAACATGGACTAAATACTTTCAAAAATTCAAGCCAACTACAATGACAGAGGAGAAAAGAACCACTAACCCAAGGTCATATTTGACTCCCAACTTCTGAATTTATTCTTGTGTTAAAAAAAAAAAAAATCTCTACCGTTTTGGCAAATATTGCTACTTCATAATAACTTGCTTGAATTATGAACTCTGTTACATCCCAACCAAATGATATAAGCATTTCTGAAATTGTAAAAAAGCACAAATGAAGATATTATAGGATATTCAATTTCTGAGACTTTTCAACTTCATAAAAAAATTCTTCCTTTAGTTTTTCTTAGAGAGTACTACAGATCACATCATCAAAGGCAAAGTATAACTACATTTGGGTAAATGTGACTAATTCATGCTAAAGAATCTACAAGTCTGCCAGCATGGTGGCTCACATCTGTGATCTTAGTACTTTGTGAGGCCAAGGAGGGAGGATTGCTTGAGGCCAGGAGTTTGAGACCAGCCTGGGAAAACACAGAGAGATCCCATCTCTACCAAAAATAAAACATTAGTGAGGGCCGGGAGCTGTAGCTCATGCCTGTAATCCTAGCACTCTGGGAGGCCAAGGCAAGAGAAATGGCTTGAGCCCAAGAGTTTGAGGTTGCTGTGAGCTATGACACCATAGCACTCTACCAAGGGTGACAAAGTGAGACTCTGTCTCAAAATAAATAAATAAAAAATAAAACATTAGCAAGGTGTGGTGGTGCACACCTATAGTTCCAGATGCTTGGGAGGCTGAGACAGGATGATTGGTTGAGCCCAGGAGTTAGTGGATGTAGCAAACTATGATAGTAGTAATGTACCCCAGCCTGGGTGAAAAATTTAAACCCTGCCAAAAAAAAAAAAAAAAAAAAAAAAAAAAAAGGAAGAAGAAGAAGAAGAATCAACTACAAGCTAAGGCATACAGTGTGTTTGGTGAAATCCATTCTATCACTGGAAGGTGAGTGTTCCCTCAAAATCTATAATCAAATACATGGATTAGTCCATCTCTGACAGCTTATTTGAATTTTTAAGAATTCGGGCTTGGTGCCTGTAGCACAGTGGTTATGATGCCGGCCACATACACCCAGGCTGGTGGGTTTGGACCCAGCCCGCACCTGCTAAATGACAATGACAACTGCAACTAAAAAATAGCCAGGTGTTGTGATGGGTGCCTGTTAGCTCAGCGACTTGGGAGGCTGAGGCAAAAGAATTGCTTAAGCCCAAGAGTTGGAGGTTGCTGTGAGCTGTGACAACACAGCACTCTACTGAGGGTGACATAATGAGACTCTGTCTCACAATAAAATAAAACAAAAATAAAATGACATCTTAAGAATTCCTAATTTTGTGGGTTTTTTGTTTGTTTGTTTTTGAGACAGAGTCTCATTATGTCGCCCTTGGTACAGTGCCATGGCGTCACAGTTCATGGCAACCTCAAGCTCTCAGGCTTAAGCGATTCTCTTGCCTCAGCCTCCCAAGTAGTTGGGACTACAGATGCCTGCCACAACACCTGATTATCTTTTTGTTGTTGTTGTTGTAGTTGTCATTGTTGTTTGGCAGACCCAAGCTTGGTTTGAACCTGCCTGCCCCAGTGTATGTGGCTAGTGCCTTAGCTGCTGAGCTATAGGTGCTGAGCCCCAACACTAATTTTTTTTAGAGTCTCACTTTATTGTCCTCAGTAGACTCGGGCAGCTGAGGCAAGAGAATCACCTAAGTCCAAGAGCTGGAGGTTGCTGTGAGCTGTGATGCCATAGCACTTTACCGAGGGTGACAAAGTGAAGCTCTGTCACTAAAAAAAAAAAAGACTTCTACTAGCAGCTAGCTAGTAGACCCACCACAGTCATACCCAACACCTTACTAAAATGGAAAAACCTAACAGATGACTAATGACTATTTGAAAGGAGATAAAACACCAGCAGTCTTTCCCTCACTGGAGGATCCTGATCAGCAACACAAGTTCTAATCAATTTGAAAAAATGGTGGCTGAATCTCTCTGCTTTCATTTTTGTTGAAAGAGGAGTTTGCTCTGTTAACTAGGCTAGACTACAGTGGCATCATCATAGCTCACTGCAACCTTAAACTCCTAAGCTCAAGCAATCCTCCTGCCTCAGCCTCCTGAGCAGCTGGGACTACAGATGCATACTACCATGCCTAGCTAATTTTTCTATTCTTTTTTTTTTTTTTTTTTGAGAGAGGGTCTCATTTTGTTGCCCTTGGTAGAGTGCTGTGGTGTCACAGTTCACAGCAACCTCAAACTCTTGGGCTCAAGCAATTCTCTTGCCTTACCTCAGCCTTCCTTGTAGCTGGACTACAGGTGCCTGCACAACGCCCGCCTGTTTTTTTGTTTGTTTGTTCAGCAGGCTTGGGTGGGGTTCGAACCCACTGGCCCTGATGCATGTGGCCCGCACCCTAACTGCTGAGCCATGGGCACCAAGCCTAAGTTTTCTATTTTTTTGTAAAGATGGGGTCTCACTCTTGCTCAGGCTGGTCTTGAACTCCTAGCCTCAAGCAATCCTCCCTTTTTGACCTTCCAAAATACAAAAATTATAGACATGAGCCACTGTGTCTGGCCCTGTGCCTTCCCTTTTGATGTCTTTATTCCTTTAGCATTGCTCTATATCAAAGTAAAGACTACATACACCCTTCAGAAGACAATAAAAGAGAAAAGGGCATGGGTAAATAAAGGGAACACACCGCTTCCCGGTGTGCAACACTTTTTTAAGACCCAAAAAGCAATACTAAGTTAGGATTCAAGTTTTTCACAGACTTCCTTCTCAATCGTAAGAGAAGTGATGAAGGAAGGAGGAAGACATGTCCAGCAGAGCTACTTTGGACAAAACTCTGCCAGATACTGGATTTTGACAAGAAGCCTTTTTATACCCACAAACTTCTTAATTATAAATCTTAGATGACAATTCACCCAGCACCCAAGTGAACAAAAGCATCAATAAGAGCGAGTCTAAGCAAATATATACATTAACAATAAAAGATGCAAGATAGCTACTGAGTCTACTCATGGCTTCCTCATTAACAGATGAAGAAAAGGAAATAAATGAATAAGAAATGAGAACATCAGCTTGCAAACAATGAGAAATCAAAATAATATTTTAGGATACTGTTTTTATATTCCATAAAATACAAAAATACAAATCTATAAAATGGTAGCCAAAATCCCTAAAGAATATATGAGATAAAGAAAGTATATTAGAAAAGGAAAAAGTAGGTAAAGCAAAAACGCAAATAGCAGGATCAAAATTCACATGTGCAACAGTCAATAGCAGAAAATGAATAGGAAGACAATGAATGGGGCAATCATATTAAAATGAGACAACATGTTTGAAATAAAGGATAGAAATGAGAGATCCAAGTTAGGGACCAATGAAGAAACCAATCCAAGGAATAAAAGCAACGATTCGGCATAATCACGGTTAAAGAGTAAAAATATAAACAAAGATGCACATATAGATGTACTCTGGAAAAATTTAACAGGCTGGTCATGGACTTCTATAAAACATTAAATGCTAAAAAAAATGAAAGAAGTAAGTGTGTATATGCATGTGTGTTATATTTGAGAGGTAAAAGGAGACAGGTTATAACACAACCTTGCAAACAGTGCTGTTTTTTACATGGGAAGGCAGGAGAATATATTCTCCACTCTGTAAGGATGTATCAAAATTAACACTGACATATCCTTGCTGAAGAATAATTACTTAAAAATATATACCAGTCGACAGCCAAAACAAAAACACAAAACTAGCACGCGTGATGGCTCACGGCTTTAATCCCGGTGCTTTGGCAATCAAAGGTGCAAGGATTGCTTGAGATCAAGAGTTTGAGACTGCCCTGAGGGACACAGTGAAACCCTGTCTCTACAAAAAATAGAAAAATTAGCCAGATGTGGTGGTACATGCCTGTAGTCCCAGACATTCAGAAGGCTGAGGCAGGAGGATGCCTTCAGCCCAAGAGTGTGAAGATACTGTGAGCTATGATGATGCCACAGTACTCTAAAGTAGACCCTGTCTAACAACAAAAAAGACAAAAACTGTGAATATAACAATACTGGCAATGAGCTTTGAAATTAAATAAACATATGAAACCAATTACTGAAAACTTGGCCATAAATTATTCTCAGACGAAAATTAAGAATAAGCTACTAATAATAAATACATCAGACTTTACTAATAAAGGCCAGACTTATTTAGCTATGTACTAAATTCCAGGTCTTACATAAAAAGGAAGTCAAAATACACTATTTTACTTACAGAAATATAATTTAAAATGTTTAGCAATCACAAATATAGTAATTACCCAGAAGCCTAATAACAAAAACTGATAAAAGCAAGGCTGCCAATCACCACCTTGCTAGGTCATAATAGCTCTGGAGGTACTAGGGTCCCTCTGAGTCAGTTTGATGACTGCATTAGTACAAATAAAGATCAAACTGACATCTTCTAAATCACTGGAGAAGGTAAATAATGTTAGACAATTTTATTCATAAATCAGTAATATTTATGCATATATGCCTTTATATATATGCTATAAATGGCTCAAAAATTAACCAAAAATATACCAAATGTTTTATCCTAGTTAATGGAATTACAGGTGACATAGTTTTCTGTATTCTCTAAAGAGTTTGTATGATTTTAATAATTGTAAAACAATAAACCCTTTTACTGTTTTTAAAGAATAGGTCATGTCAAATTGCATTATCAAAATACTATATATTCTTAAAATATCAAGATATATTTGTAGAGATACCTATTTAATTCTAGACTAGGCATTTAAAAAGTTTCTTTTGTAAAGCACAAACTCTAGATGGATAGGTTATAGAAAGTACAAAATGCAAAATAGGCTGAAAAGCCTTTTGAAAATTGTTTTTGTTTGGTTGTTTTGAGGTAGGGTCTCACTCCATCACCCTTTCTAGAGTGTAGTGGTGTCACTGTAGCCCACTGCAACATCAAACTACTGGACTCAGGTGATGCTCCTGCCTCAGCCTCTTAAGAAGTGTGAACTATAGGTGTGCCTGGCTAATTTTTCCTTTTAGGGGGTAGAGACAGGTCTCACTACATTGCCTAGGCTAGTTTTAAACTACTGGCCTCAAGGGATACTCCCACCTTAGCCTCCCAAAGTGTTAGGATTGCGGGTGTAAGCTACCATATCTGGCCTTGAAAATAGCTTTTAAAGTTCAACAATATTAAAATAACTTTGCTGTAACTGAGAAAATTTTATACTTATTCCCACAGTTTTATATGAAATACAATACTCCATAAATCTATTTTTGTATTATAAATGCAAATATTAAAATACCACAATATAAAATTTCCAATTCAAAGAGTGTTTAGAATACAGATATGATCCTGGTTCTTAATTTCCCCAGTGAAAGCAAAATATCCAAATGGTTATTTAACTTTATTATCTGACTATAGCAATTACTTACTTCTATGACATGTACATAATCCAAACATACATAAAAAGTAGTGCTTGTTATAAAATCTCTTAACACATTTTAATACTTACTCTTAATAAATCATCTATTCTTCCCTCCTTCTTCTCTAAGTCAGAATTCTTACTGTTTTCTAGTGCAGATATTTTTTCTATTGTGAGGTCAGACTATAGAGACAAAGGCAAAACAAATGTAGGATTAGTCTCAAAACATTACATGTCATTACATTTTTCTCATTATTTTTCTGAAAAAAGCACTTGCTAACACAAATAGCCTGGAATCACATGGTTCAAGAAATTAAATCTGCTCTCCTAATCCCATTCATTAAGTCTTAGCTGAGATCCTTATATCCTGCTACATCAGCACTTCAAAAACATATTAATTCTTGAATCAAATATGTGAATTCTAAAACTACTGTGCATTAAACAGTACTGAAATTTATTACTCCAAAAATGAAATTAATTTTAAATAGAAAAAGACTGCATAGGAGAAATGACTCAAACCTCTGAAGAACAAACATACCATCTAGTGGAAATAGAGAGCAATCAGAAAGGGAGAAACAAAGTTATCCCAGTGGTCAACTATCTAAGTCTGTTCAACAGTCCAAAAGCTAGTGATTCAAATGAAATTAAAATCGGCTTCAGAGGGTATATACTGAGATTTAAGAAATTCTCTTAGATTGCCAAGCACTCTGTCTTGAAGGCAACATATACAGTGTCAAAAGAGGCTTCAAGGAAACCAATTATACTATTGGCTAAGTTAACACGATAGAATGGAGGATACATACATCCTCAAATGGTTACAACATTCCCTCAATAAGAGTTTCAGGAGACTGTTTAAGGAATAAATTATGTTAGTATACAACATCTTAGAGAAGTTTAGCTAGGCTCTGCCAAACGAGTAAGCAGGTACAAGGAATAAATTAACTACTTTCATAAAGTAAGGAATTAACATTTATTGAAAGCCTACTATAATCACTATTCTAATCAGCATTTTGTACACGTTGTCTGAGATAATTACAATCAACTGTATTTTTACAAAAGGTTTATACCAAGGAAACCTGAAGTCTAGAAAGAAAAAATATAAACTATAGTACCAAAATCTGAACCCAAGCCTTCAAAACTTGTACTCTTTCCTTAACACCATGCAATATATGCATTTCTACTACAATACACCAGGAAGGTAAAGAAAAGACACAAAAAGTTAAAGCACCTCCCCAAGGTCTTTACCCATAATGCAAGTTCTAAATATAACACATACAAATAATGAGGTACTGTAGGAGAAATACAGGAAGATAGAGAGATCAGACTCTATATATGGTTAGGTTAGCATTTTTATTCTTAAGAAGATAAATTTCCTCCACTGTTTATCAATCATCGACCTACCTGGGTCTGTCTGTGCTGGATGGAGATCTGTTTTTGGGAGCTGCAGGAATGCTCTGTGTTGCCAGATCCCGTAGAAGAAGGACTGTTTTGTTGAGCCTATGATAAAGGTACATCACGAATCACAGGAAAGTTTTGTATCTTTCAAAACAAAAATTTGTATAAATGCAAATAACTACCTCTATATAACACAAACTGTTTCTTATGAAAGTAGTCAAGGCCCTGTGGCCAAAAAGTAAGTAAAACAATTCAAATATGAAACACAAGGGAAACATGGTGGCTTATATTATGTTCTTATAAATAGGTTTAAAGTATCAAAAGCAGAGTCAGAATAGTCTACTAAATACCCAAACATTATCCATGAACACATTAGCAATCTAAAAATCCAGGCTGATATCCAATATTCTTAGTCACTTATTGATCAAGCATTCTTTTTTTTTTGTATACCAATTATACTTTAATTTTATTTATTTATTTTTATTGGTTAAATCATAGCTGTGTACATTAGTGCAATCGCCTGTACCCATTCTAAGATGCACCATAGATGTGGCCCCACCCATTATCCTTCCTCCACCAAAACCTCCCCCCTCCCTTCCCTTTCCTTGGCCCTTTCCCCATAGTCTTGTGCTATAGTTGGGTTATAACCTTCATGTGAAAGCTATAATTTAGCTTTACAGTAGGGCTGAGTACATTGGATACTTTTTCTTCCATTCCTGAGATTTGCTAAGAAGAATATGTTCCAGCTCCATCCATGTAAACATGAAAGAGGTAAAATCTCCATCTTTCTTTAAGGCTGCATAGTATTCCATGGTATACATGTACCATAATTTGCTAGTCCATTCGTGGGTCGATGGGCACTTGGGCTTCTTCCATCACTTAGCAATTATAAATTGGGCTGCAATAAACATTCTGGTACAGATGTCTTTGTTATATTGATCAAGCATTCTAAGGTGTTTTTCAAATTTATATGGTCTAGGTTTCATTTAATTCAGGTACTCAGAAATACACAAACATTACATTCCCAAGAATATTTTTAAAAACAAGGTACAGGCTGGATGTGGTGGCGCATATCTATTATCACAGCACTTGGGAGGACGAGGTGGGTGGACTGCCTGAGCTCACGGATTCGAGACCAGCCTGAGCCAGAGAACCCCATCTCTAAAAATGGCTGGGTACTATGGCAGGCACCTGTAGTCCCAGCTACTTGGGAGGCTGAGGCAAAAGAATTGTTTGAGCCCAAGAGTTTGAGGTTGCTGCGAGCTATGATGCCACAGCACTCTACCAAGGGCGACAAAGTGAGACTCTATCTCAAAAAACAAACAAATAAAAACACAGGGTACAGATCAGGTGTGGCAGCTCATGACTGTAATCTCAGTCCTTTGGGAGGCCAAAGTGGGAGGATCCCTTTACCCCAGGAATTTGAGACCAACCTGAGCAACATAACAAGACAACTTTATAAGAAGTTTAGCTGGGTGTGGTAGTGCACCCTTGTAGTCCTAGCTACTGGGAAGGCAAAAGGATCACTTGGGCTCAGGAGTTGGAGGCTGAAGTGAGCTGTGAATCCTGCCAATGTACCCGAGCCTGGGTAACAAGAGCAAGACTCTGTCCCAAAAAACTTTTAAAAGGTACAATTGTGCCTAACATGGTATGACCTACCATAGACATAACTAGGAAATACTAGCAATTCTGAGGACTACTGAATAATGAAAATACAGCACTACCATGTCATCAGAGGAGGCAGCGTTTTACATATATCAAGTTTTTCTTATGCTTCCTACATATTCTTTTGATTATTGTTCTTATTTATTAACATAGTCATAACAGTATAATCACCACCAATTAAGCAATTACTATAAGCTAAATGCCTCACTGTCATTATTACATGCAATCTTTATAAAACCCTGTAAGTGATAATTATATTATTGCTTCCACTTACAAATGAAGAAAATACAACTCAGAGACATTAAGTACCTGTGTAGGGTCGCAGAACAAGTTAAATGGGGTAACCAGAATTGGGGGCTGTGCCCACAATAAATGCTCTGAATAACTGCAACAGACTATCATAATCAGGTTGTGAGCAAGCACTTTATACACGTGCACTGAAGGGTCACAACAGTCTTAGAAGGTAGGGAGTGTTATTAACTCCATTTTTGTAGGTGGTTTATTAATTTATTTATTTATCTTCTTTTCTTAAATTTCAGATTGTTATAAGGGTATAAACAACTAGGTTACATTCTCTGTGTCTCTTAGGTAAAGTCCAAGTTGTAGTTGGGCCCTTCACCTAGGAGGTGTGCCATATACCCCTAACACTGAGCCCATTAGGTAATAGCACACCAAACCTCCCTCTACCTCCTCTCCCCCTATTTGAATGCAGTTGGTTTTTCTCTTAAGTACTTCATATTAAGTATTCTTTCTATTATCTAAGCACTATGTAGGCGCTTAGGGGTATGTGGCCAAGGGAAACAGATCACAGATTTAGTTCTTACTCTGCCTTAATGAAGCTTATAATCCAAAAGATAAAATATTTTTTTCTTTTTTTGAGATAAGATCCTGGCTTATTGCTTGGATTAGAGTGCATAGCTCACTGCAACTTCAAACTCCTGCGCTTAAGTGATCCTCCTGCCTTAGACTCCCAAGTAGCTGTGACTGCAGGTGCTCACCACAATGCCTGGCTAATTATTATTATTATTATTTTTTTTTTTTTGTAGCAATGGCATCTCCCCATGTTGCTCAGGCTGGTCTTGAACTACTGGCCTCAAGGGATCCTCTTGCCTCAGCCTCTCAGAGTGCTAGGATTACAGGTGTGAGCCACTACACCCAGCTATAAGAAAAGATTTATTAAGTTTTGATAAATATTTGTTGAAAGAAACACTTATGATAAATACACAATCACAATTATAACAAGTGCTAAAATTGTACATAACATGGTACATAACGTAACCTCAGGAATAAACCTGAAAAGAGAGTCAGGAATAAACCTGAAAAAAGATTAAGATTTGGGACCAAAGTGGGAGGCCAAGGTGGGTAGACTGCTTGAGCTCAGGAGTTTGGAAACAGCCTGAGTAAGAGTGAGACCCTATCTCTAAAAATAGCCAGGTGTTGTGGCAGATGCCTGTAGTCCCAGCTACTGGGGATGCTGAGGTAAAAGGATCACTTAAGCCCAAGAGTTTGAGGTTGCTGTGAGCTACGATGCCATGGTACTCTATTGAAGGTGATAGAGACTCCATCTCAAAAAAACAGAAGATTCAGTCCCAAAGAGGTTAAATGACTTAGACAGCTAGTAAGGGGCAGAACTGTGATTAAAATACAGGTCCATACAATTCCAAATAATTGAAAATTTACTCTTTCTAAAATGCAGTAAATCCAACCTTTTCGTACTAACTAAGGGTCTTCATTATGAACCTCAAGTATTATACTACACTAAGATATAATATTACCTCTTTCAATTATCATCAGAATGCGCTCAGAATCCTCTCCTTTCTAAATGTGTTTCTAAACAAATGTGAATGCCAGCCAAGCAAAACTGATCAAACTAAACTTATAATTCAGAGCCAATAAGAACCAAATGATTAAAAGGCTCAATTGTAAGAGGGACTATACTTAACAAATGCAATTAGTGTAACCTGGTTTCTTGTACCCTCAATGAATCCCCAACAATTAAAAAAAAATAAAGGCTCTTCCATAAATTTCTAGATATGTCGTAAATAGGCTTTGATAAAATGCCTTTTTTACATGTGCTCATTTCTGATTCTAATTTTCTTCCAGCACACTAAAGGTGTTAGAATTTTTTTCAGTGGGATGTTTCCAAATTAAAGCTTTCTGTATAAACGCATATATAAATAGACCAATGATAAAAAGTAAAAATGTGAAAGTTAACTGAGGAAGTGGGCTGTATCTAGGAACCAGAAAATCCTCAAAAAAATGAAAACAATGCTTTCAAAACAAAAAAGGTACTACATAATACATGGACTTCATGTGACAGCAAGAGTCTATGGCAGAAAAAAATGCTCCAATTCTGATCATTCATTCAATATTATATGTGGTTGGTCCTGTGTTAATCACCAGAAATGCAAAATTGGAAAACAAAATGAGTGGTACCTGAAATCCTAGCTACTTAGGAGGCTGGGTTGGGAGAGCTGGAGCCCAAGAATTCAAGACCACCCTGGGCAACACAGTGAGATTTTGTGTTAAGAAAAAAAAAAAAAAAAAAAAAAAAAAAAAAAAGACTAACTCCCAGAAGATAAACAAAAAAAGAAACATTAGGAACATAGGCTCTAAAACTAATAGGCTTTCCAGGGAAAAGAACAGAGGAAATATAATAATCTTTAGTGTAAAAAAGAACTCCTCTGAAATAAAAAGATTACTTTTCAAAGTGAAGAAGCCTACCATATGACCAGCAGAATTAACGGAGAAAAAAGACAGATACTGGCATACTTTAGATGATCATTTCAATACATATGGGGGGAAAAAATGTGTCCCATACCCTTTTCATGATAAAAACATACAACAAACTCAGAATAGAAGGGAATTTTCTTAATGTAAAATAAAGATCATCTTTGAAAAACACATAGGAAACATCATACTTACTATCAAGATCTCACACTTCCCCCTAAGATCAAGAACTAGGCAAGGGCGTTCACTCTAGCCACTTCCATTCAACATTGTACAGGAGGTTCTAGCCAAGACAATCAGGCAAGAAAATAAAAGTCATCCAGACTGTAAAGGAAGATGTAAAACTATACCAGCTTAGGACATGATTTTCCACATAAAACATACTAAAAAGTATGATTGGAACTAAAACATGAGTTCAGTAAAAATGCAAGATACAAGATCAATACACGAAAAGCAATTTCTATATTCCAGCAATGGACAATCTGAAAATAAAGTTAAGAAAACTATTCCATTTGCAATAGCATCAAAAGAATAAATGATTAGAAATCCAGCCAGCCACCACAATGAGCGCCTGTAACCCAGTGGCTTCCAGAGGCCAAGGCAGCAGGATGCTCTCAGCCCCAGTCTGAGGTTGCAGTAAGCTGTGACACCACTGCACGCTGGTCACGGCATAAGGACACAAGACTCCAGACATCTCTGGCCGGTGGGATCTGCCTATGATCATCCCTTTGAGGATACAGGGAGCCAGCAAGGGACTTCTGGACCCCAGGAGGAAGACAAAAACAGTGGAAAACTGGCAAGTGGCTGCGTGTGTTCGA
>CAUYPK010040933.1:0-46612 GCA_963574355.1 Loris lydekkerianus
GAAATGCAAATCACAACCACCCTGAGATACCATCTAACCCCAGCGAGAATGGCCCACATCACAAAATCTCAAAACTGCAGATGCTGGCGTGGATGTGGAGAGAAGGGAACACTTTTACACTGCTGGTGGGACTGCAAACTATTAATAGTACAACCTTTTTGGAAGGAAGTATGGAGAACCCTCAAAGCACTCAAGCTGGACCTCCCATTTGATCCTGCAAGCCCATTACTGGGCATCTACCCAGAAGGAAAAAAATCCTTTTATCATAAGGACACTTGCACAAGACTGTTTATTGCAGCTCAATTTACAATCGCCAAAATGTGGAAACAGCCTAAATGCCCACCGACCCAGGAATGGATTAACAAGCTGTGGTATATGTATGCCATGGAATACTATTCAGCCATTAAAAAAGGGAGACTTTACAACCTTTGTATTAACCTGGATGGAAGTGGAAGACATTATTCTTAGTAAAGCATCACAAGAATGGAGAAGCATGAATCCTATGTAGTCAATTTTGATATGAGGACAATTAATGACAATTAATGACACAGTGAGGGTGGGGAAAGGAAGAGCAGAGAGAGGGAAGGAGGGAGGGGCTGGGGCCTTGGTGTGTGACACACCTTCTGGGGGCAAGACATGATTGTAGGAGGGACTTTACCTAACAAATGCAATCAGTGTAGCCTGTTTTTTTGTACCCTCAATGAATCCCCAACAACAACAACAAAAAAAAAGAGTGAAAAAAAGAATATACTTACTGTGCTTTGAACTTCTTTCAACAAATGATTTAATTAATGATCTTTGAATTTTTTCGCAGCAGACCTAAGATCCTCTTCCCGCATACCAGTGTGCCCTTGCTCTGGAGCCTAAATACTTTGGCTCAAAACCCAGCTCAACCACATGCTAATTGTGTGGTCTTGGGCAAAAATCCCTCCTGGTGCTTCAAATTCCTCAATAGCATATATTCCTTGTATGCTTATGAAGAGGGTATGGTGAGTAAAGGTCTAGGGACAGCAGCTGGCCTATTGTAAGTACTCATTAATAGAAGCAGCACAAACATCAGTGACCCAGTGGAAACAAAGCTCTATGACTAGCAGGTCTTCAGGAGATGTTGATTACTGCCTTCATTGTCAATTGTGGTTTCTTCCATCTGCACGCCTCATGGGTCAGGACCTCCTGGTGAGACAGCCCATCATAGTGACCCACCAGAAGGGCTGGGCTGAGTCGTGAGCTGGAGGAAGGTAGGGAGCCCAGAAGCCAAACCAAGTTCAAACTAAGGGCATGTCTGCAGTGCCATGGGGCTGCCAGAACGAAGGATCACAGACTAAGTGGCTTAAGCAACAGCAGTTTATTTACACACAGTTCTGGAGTCTAGAAGTCTGAGCTCAAGGCGTCGGCAGGTTTGGATTCTTCTAGTATCTCTCGTTGGCCATTTTTCCCCTGTGTCCTCTCATGGTCTTCCTTCTGTGGCTGTGTCCCAATCTTCCTACAAGAACAGTTGTCATGTTGTATTAGAGCCCACCCAGTGACCTCAGTTTTTTGTTTTTTTGAGACAGAGTCTCACTTTGTCACCCTAGGTAGAGTGCTGTGGCATCATAGCTCACAGCAACCTCCAACTCTTGGCCTCAAGTGATCCTTTTGCCTCAGCCTCCCAAGCAGCTGGGACTACAGGTATCCACCACAACACCCAGCTATTTTTTAGAGACGGGGTCTCGCTCTTGCTCAGAATGGTCTCAAACTCCTGAACTCAAGCAATCTACCTGTCTCAGCCTCCCAGAGTGCTAGAATTATAGGTATGTGCCACCGTGCCCAGCCTCAGTGACCCCATCTTAAGTTATTTATCTTTTAAAAGACGTTATCTCCAAATACAGTCAACTTCTAAAGTACTGGTGTTTGGAGCTTCAATATATGACTTTTGAAGGGCACAGTTCAGCCCCATAACAATGAATTTGGCTAGACACTTCCTTCCTCCAGGAGCATTTACTGAAGCTGAAGCTACTGAGCATTTACATTCACTCCGGTGCACACCTGTCTGCTTCAGGGATGTTGTCACAAGCTGAGTGATTTCTAACACAAATACCCTTCCCCTCAGTCTAAAAATGGCTAAAACTCACCTGCTCGCCAAAGCTCGGATAAAATGCTTCTGCTTCCTCAGAGTCATTGCTTCAGTTGGCAGTAAGAATCTTGACGGTCAGGCCCCATATGATGCATCTTGGTTTCCTCACAGTGTTTGATCGGTAAGTGTTTGTTGAAGGAATAAATGAATGATAACAATAACAGCAAAACCGGCAGATATTTTACAGCTAAAGTCAAGTACTGAGAAGTTCCCAGCATCCATGGTCAGTAGCTGACTAAGTTTAGCCAGGTGTGGTGGTGGGCACCTGTACTCCCAGCTACTTGGGAGGCTGAAGCAAGAGGATCGCTTGAGCCCGAGGGTTTGAGGTTGCTGTGAGCTCTGATGATACCATAGTGCTCTTCCCAGGGTGACAGTGAGACTGTCTCAAAAAAAAAAAAAATTTGACTAATTTTAAAAAATCACATGCTTAGCAGAACTTTTGTCAGCTCCTCAAGGTAAATGCTCGGAACACCTGCTCTGTGGACTGAAGAGTCCTGTAATTTATGTGTGCCTTTAGCCAGGTGGATGGATTCCTTCAGCAAGGAGAATAATTTGCTACAGTGGTGTGGAATTTTCAAGACTTGTGGAAGAGGTCTACAGTAGAAGTCAATTGGGTTCTTTTCTTTCTTTCTTTCTTTCTTTCTTTCTTTCTTTCTTTCTTTCTTTCTTTCTTTCTTTCTTTCTTTCTTTCTTTCTTTCTTTCTTTTTTACAGCAACATGCCTAATCTCTACAAAAAGTACTTTAAAGGCTATAGAAGCAAACAGCTTCTGGAAATTTTCCCCTGTTTCCTTTTAAAGAGACTTCTCAGAATTTGACTCTTGTTTTGAATGATGTCTTTGTAACAAACTTCTGTGTTGACAAAGGCTGTGCTACATTTCTGTAATTGTGACTACTGTAAGAAAGGAGGAGCCAAAGTCTTAATATTTTAAGGTCTTTATACAATTTGTTTAAGAGTTCAAGTTCCCTAATTTGTATTATGCTTGTGGCTCTGTATTATACAGCCATAGTATAATATAATATTACTATATACCACAGTAATAAGCTATCTCTCTCTAATAGCAATATATCTGTATAATATACAATTAATACAGTAACAATAATTTACAACTATACCTTTACAACATACCACTATAACAAACATTGGAAATAATGTGTGATTTTTTTTTTTTTTCTTAAAACTTCTTCTAGTCTCTTGGCCTATATTGCTTTAAGTTATTTAGCAACAAAGTTCTGAGCACTTACTGAACACCTGCAGCCTTATGGTGACAAATTTTCTCACTGTTTTAGTTTTACACTATCAAAATAGAATGGAAACAGGACAAGTTGACTCCGCACCTCTGTTGGCCAGGTCCTCAGTCTGCTTGTAGTCATAAAAGTTGTTCAAATGTCATCAACTCAGATTCTAGTAGAACCAGGGATGTCTCTGTTTTATAAACAAAAGTGATTTTAGCATGGCCATATTTTATTTTATTTTATTTATTTATTTATGTTTTGAGACAGAGTCTCACTATGTTGCCCTCAGTTAGAGTGCTATGGTGTCACAGCTCACAGCAACCTCAAACTCTGAGGCTTAAGTGATTCTCTTGCCTTGGCCTCCCAAATAGCTGGGACTACAGGTGCCGGCCACAATGTCCGACTATTTTTTTGTTGCAGTTGTCACTGTTGTTTAGGTGGCCCAGGCCTGTTTGAACCCGCCAGCCTCGTTGTATGTGGCCTGCGCCCTAACCACTGAGCTACGGGCACCGCCCCATGACCATATTTTAAAAAGCAGATAAAGGTTTTTCTCCACTCCAGGAGACAACCTCTTCCTCTCTCTCTGGAACGTATGTTCACTTTGGATTATTCTATATAGCTTCCTTCTGCATTTTTACTTTACATAGTTTCATTTTTTCTTGTAATAAACTACTTGTGTGAGAAAAAAAAAAAGCACATAACCTTTTTCTATTTCTTTACCTAAATTGGCTTATTATTATTTTTACTTACAGCTTTTCTCTTTCTCTGTTGCCTTGTATTTCAAGGCTTCCATACAGCATTAGAAGTGCTCAGCAAGCTTTTGAAATGCTAAGAATAGTGTAGCCTGGGTAAGAAACAAAATTAAGAGCCTTCAGAAATACACTGAGAAATATTCTTTTCTTTTTTTTTTTGCAGTTTTTGGCAGGGGCTGGGTTTGAACCCACCACATATGGGGCTGGCGCCCTACTCCTTTGAGCCACAGGCATCGCCCGAGAAATATTCTAAGTAAGAATGTTCAGGTAAAGTAGTCGAATTCTTCATAGGTATGACGTTTACGTGCAGAAGCCAATGCAGATTTCTGCCTTTCCTTCCATTTCATCTCTCACCTCCCACCCCCACACACCAGGGCGGCTCTGTCCTGCCACACTCGAGTGAGACAGGAAGAACCAATTGCTCACCACAGCTCCCTTCCAGGACTTCCGGCAGTGCCTGTTCAGAGGTCAAAGCTGACAGTGATTTTCCATTTACCCTGGACATGGATCTGATCAGAAGGCAGGCATTTTAGGGGGCAGAGGGCTTTCTACCACGGCAGGTGGGCCCGCCACACTGAGGGGCCTGGACACCCAGTCCAGGGGTTAAGTAAATATTTGCTGAATGAATGAATGAATGAATGCGTAGGAGCAATGATGTTTTGCATTTCTAATAGCATGACACAGAGGCAATTCCTTCTTCAGTTTTGAGAAGAAAGCAAGGAATTCTTTTCCTTTTCACCATTTCCTCAGCTTCCCTTCCACGCTGCTGAAAGCTTCTCCTGAGAGGAGGATTTCAGGTTTCTGGATTCTGCTCCAGCCATGAGTTGTTTCTCCTCTCTCTGCAGTTTTCCTTGACAAGAAACAAGGCAATGCCTCGTGGCAGTGCAGTCCCCGGTTCTCAGTGTGAGAAGGAGATACTTCTTGTGTGAAATTCTGGCAGAGGGGTCTGGACTGTGTGGGAAGTTGGGGGACTGCAGGTGCCTGGGCTGACAGAAGCCTGTGGGCAAAGAGGGCTCCGAGGCCTGGTCGGGTCTTCCCGGGAGGGAATATTGGGCTGTAAAGAACAAGGGAATGGCAAGGAGGGCCCATCCCCTCGGCACGGAGGTCTGCCTGGAGAGGCTTTCTACGGGCAGCTGCTCGGTACTTGTAGTGGGGACACCGAGATGACTGAGATAAGCCCCGGAGCAGTGCAAATACAGTCGACGTAATAAAATCCTCTCTGATTCTGGGACACATGCCCTGGGCTCTGAAAGGAAACTCTTTACTTGCATTGGTCCTAGAGATGAGTGATGTGGCACCTTTACTCCTGGCATGGAACCAGCTCTTGCCAAGCAGAGTAGGTGGCTTCCGTGTGACATCACTGGCACCAGAAGCTCCTCAGGCTACGGACCTGGCCCTGTAGGTCATGCCCTTCATCCTCTTCAAAACAAAAACAAGAGGAAAGAAAACCCAGAAGGAAACCATAGAAACTCAAGACCAGGGAAGGGGCACCTGCTCTCATGATTTATTCAAAGCAGGGCCTGCTGGTTTCCAAAGCGTGTGACGTTAAACTTAGTTGAGTATCGTTCTCTTTCTTATTCAGAATGTGACTATTTGCCTTCAAAAGTGCTCTCCAGTACGTGCGTGTGTGACCGTTGTGACAAGTGCTGTTGTCCCTCTTGACGCTGGACTGCAATTTAAGTACATAAAGGAAAAAAAAATATGTATATGTATATGTATATATATATATATTGTTTGTTTGTTTGTTTTTTGTTTTTTGCAGTTTCTGGCCAGGGCTGGGTGTGAACCACCACCTCCAGCATATGGGGCTGGCACCCTACTCCTCTGAGCCACCGGTGCTGCTCAGAAAATATTTTTTTAAAGTATAAAAAAAAAATCACTTACATGTTAATAACAATGAGTTAAGCTATTTTGGAAACTTTTATTTAAATTTTAGGCTTTGCGATTTTAATTTATATCAGCGGATTCTTCCGAACTGTCCTAAATAACTTAAGACTTTTTTTTAAAAAACATAACTATGTCTAAAGCCCAGAGGTAAGAGGTCAAAATGCAAATGTCTGAAGCCATTATGTGTACTGAGCCTGTAATCATCCCTAAAATCTTGTTTTTTTATCTAAATGTCTTGCTGTGGCTGAGTGAAGCTGGGCGGCAGTGAACATAACGCTTGTGAGCCTGTGGGGGGTACCGCCAATTCATAAACCACACCTTCAGTTGATAGTAGTGGATACTTACAAGTTCCTAGAACGTACAGTCCGTGCTTATAGCAACACAGGTCATTCTGCCAGGCAAGTACAGTACCTGGAAGTGTTATAATAACTGCCAGAGCAGGGAAGAAAAGTTCTCATTCTGTGCCTACCAGAACTGAGTCTTAATAACCCTGTTGTAAAAGATTTGCTGTCCTAATGTAGATTAATGCACCCCCGAGATGGGAGGGGTTTGGTTTGAGTTTTTATGATACATGGTATAAGAATTCAGAGTTCCTGGCATTTTAACTCGTATGTTCTCTTTTATTTATTCTTGGAATTCAGCCTCAGTGGTTGTGTAAACTCCTCTTGCAGTCAGGGCTCTTATAGCTGATATCTTCTTCTTTTTTCCTCTATACATATACATGTGTTTATTTGGTTTCCACTTTTTGCCTTCACAAAATTAAAAAGGCTTATAATTTAATAACAATAACAATGTTTAAGATAAGGACTAGAAACAGAAACCTTGTAAGGAACAAACGAAGATAAATACATTCAGAAAAGAAATCAGACGATTGCTGCAATGAAATATTGAGCAATAATAATAATAATGCAAAAAAAAGTAACATTCACATTGTCAGATAAGAGTATATCTATTATAGAATGCTTTGACTCTGAGATTCAGTATGGAGTCATCAGTTAACTTCTTCTTATTTTTTTTTTTTTATGTCTCAAAAAAATAAACTACTATTTATAAATAAAAATAAAAGATAGTTTCAAAAAAAAAATAATGCCAAATCTGTAGCTAATATATTCTGAAAGCTGTAATTTCTGGATTTTTTTTTTTTTTTTTTTACACAGAGTCTCAAACTGTCGCCCTCAGTAGAGTGCTGTGCTCACAGCAACCTCAAACTCTTGGGCTCAAGCAATTCTCTTGTCTCAGCCTCCCAAGTAGCTGGGACTACAGGCGCCTGCCTCAACGCCCGGCTATTTTTTGTTGTAGTTGTTGTTGCAGTTGTCATTGTTGTTTAACTGGCCCAGGCTGGGTTTGAACCCCCAGCCTGGGTGTATGTGGCTGGCGCCCTACCCACTGAGTGACAGGCGCTGCCCTGAAAGCCGTTAATTTCTCACCCAAGTTGTTAATAAGCTCGTGATTTTGCCATGATGCTACATTCCCACCCCTTCTTCTCTGTCTCCCTTTTCAGACTCCCAAGCGTCCTCCCCACTGTTCAGGCCCTGAGGCAGATGAGTCCTCCTGAGCAATTCCCACTCCTTCAGCCCCTCTGCCATCCACTCCCAAGTCCTGCCCTTTATGCCTCCTGACTATCCTGATCTGCACACCCTCGCCTCCTGGGCAATCACTCTCACAGACGCTGCTTGAGCCTCCTAGGTGGTCCGGCCCCTGGTAGAGTTGGACTTCCCAGGGCTGGAGGGATGGAGACGTGGCTCGGGCTGTCAGAGCCAGGCCAGCGTCTATCCCACGTGGTGTCCTTGAAGGGACTGGCCCTGAGACCTGAGAGCCCTGATGCCAGCCAAGGCTGCCATGGGAGGAGTGGGTGAGGGGGCGTGAAGCTGGACAGAGGGCTGCGGGCAGAGGCGCATGAGGACCAAGAAGAGACTAAAAATGAGAAAAAAAATCTATTTCGTATTTATCCACATACTCACTAGTTCTGTCGTTCTTCATTCTTCTTTGATCTGAATGTCCATCTGTTATTTGCCTGTGTCTGAAAAACTTTATTATTTTAGAGAAGGGGTCTCACTCTGTGGCCCGGGCTGCAGCATGGCTCAGCGCAGCCTCCAGCTCCCAGGCTCAAGTGATGCTCCCACACCTCAGCCTCCCAAAGTGCTGAGATTGCAGGCGTGAGCCCCGGGCCTGGCGGGTTGTTCGGCACTTTAGAGACCTTGGCTTCTCTAGCTCCCTGTGAGGAGTCTTGTGTTAATCTAACTTGTGTTCTTTGTCTTCATCTGTTGGTTTTTTTCTCTACTTTTAGGATTTTCTCTTTATGTTTTCCAGCAAATGTATTATGATATACCTCAGTATTCCTCTATATCTCTACTGAGTGTATTCCATTTTTCTCTGGCTTCTTGAACAGATGAAATATAGTTATAATTGATCTTTAAGGTCCTTATCTGCCAAATTCTATCATCTGTGTCATTTCTGGGCTGTAGTTTTCTCCTCGTTATTACTCACATTTTCTTATTTCTTGGTATGCCTGCTAATTTCCTTTTCTCTCCCTTCCCTTCCCTTTCTTTCCAGACAGTCTCACTCTGTCGCCCTGCATAGAGTGCGGTGGCATCATAACTCACAGCATAAGCTCAAACTCTTGGGTTCAAGTGATCCTCTTGCCTTAGCCTCTTAAGTAGCTGGGACTACAGGTACCTGCCAAGATGCCTGGCTAGTTTTTTTATTATTGTTAGTAGAGACAGGATCTTGCTCTTACTCAGGCTGGCTCCAACTTCTGAGCTCAGACGATCCTCCCTCCTTGGCCTCCCAGCATGCTAGGATTATAGGCATGAGCCACCACATCTGCCCAGTTTTCTTTCCTTTTTTCTTTTTGACAAAGTCTCATTCTGTCATCCATGACCTGGTGATCATGCCTGGAGTCCACTGGCACGATCGTAGCTCATAGTAGCCTCCATCTCTTGGGCTCAAATGATCCTCCTGCCTCAGCCTCCCAAGTGGCTGGGATTATAGGTGTGTGGCACCATGCCTGGCTGATTTTTAAATTTTTTGGTAGAGATGAGGTCTTCCTATTTGCCCAGACTGGTCTTGAATTCCTGGCCACAGTTGATCCTCCTGCCTTGGCTGTGACAAGTACTGGGAATATAGGCCACGTGCCTGGCTAATGCCTACTAATTTTTGATTGAATACCGACTGTTGGGAATTTTATGCTGTTCAATCAGTATTCACTTAAAGCGTGTTGCACTCTGTTCTGACACCCTGTTAAGTTATTGCAGCTATTTCAGCCTTCTGAGGCTTGCTTTTAAGCTTTGTGAGGATAGGTCCAAAGCAGCTTTTAGTCCAGGGTTAATTCAATTTCAATATTCAGGTGAGAAACTTCTGAGGCCTCTACCCAGTGTGCCATGTATTACAAAGTCTTTTAATTCCAGCTGGTGGGAATGAGAACTATTTCCAGTCTCTGTAAGCTCCAAGAATTGTTTGGCCTATGGCTTTTCAGAGGCCGCGTCCCTTTGCATACACAGAGCAGCACTCAGCCAGAGACCATCGACAGTTTTCCAGAACTCTGTGTACAACATTTCTCTCTCATGCTCTTCCTCACAAATTCTAGGTATCTCAGCCTACCTGAACTTCCACCTCTATCTCCTCAATTCAGTGAAGCTGACAGGTTCCCTCGGCTGAATTGCAGCCTTAACACTGTCTAGCAAGCGTCTGGAGCAATCCTAGATGTCTCATCCCTTATCCTCCCTTTCTCTGGTATCAAGTGCTAGCCAGTGCCCCCACACACCTCTTGATGAAGACATTTTGCACATCTAGGGAATAAAATCAAAAGGGCTATTTCCTTGATGATTAAATGCAGTCACATTCAGTTTTGCTTTTATAAAAAATATAGAAAAGTACAAAGTAAAAACAAAATAAACTAAAATCATCCATATTCCCACCTTACAGCTAAAACAGATGGTCACAGTTTGGTTTATGCCCATTTCCTGTTTCTTCCTCCTTGTTTTCTAGTTTTTCATGGTAGGAGGACAATTTCCATCACAGCGATCCTTTGTGGGTAGACAAGAAGTCCCTTCTAGTATAGTTTTACATTTGCTTCTCTGGGGATCCAGACCTTGACCATTTTTATGGGACTTCTTGGCTTGAGATTTCTACCACATGTGCTGTGTATTTGAACCCCACAAGCATGCTGTACTGGTTTAAGAAATCCATTTTTTTTTTTTCTATCCAGAACCACCCCCAGGCAGATGGCAAACTTCTGTATAGCTTCTCCATGTTACTTGGTGATATTTTACTATTCACATTTTTGTTTTGACTAAACCACCCTTCATGCATCCCAGATTTGTGCATGGGTATTAAAACTCCAGTCTCAAGTCGCAGGGTCTCTAACTAGGTAAAACTTTTATTTTTGTAGTTTTGAGTCTTTATATATTTTACTTTTATGTACTTGAAATGTTTTATGTATTTAGCCCAGTAATAGCAGCTCAGTTTTATGATTCTAACGTAAGATGTTTAATTGATTACAACTTTTTGTTGGTCTTACTAAGTTTACATGCAATGTGAGAACATTTAACAGAACCCCCAACTTTCCACATTTATATCCTTAGTTTAGTAGATAATTAAAATTATTTAAGTTCTTGGGATCCTTTTTGTTTGAGTCAGACAATAGTTGTACTTAAAAAAGGAAATATATTAATTTGTAAATATAGTTTAATACATTACAAGGAATTTACTTATGCTATGAAATGCAGCCCTAAAATTAATTTTTAATAGCTATATTTTTAAATAGAAAAATCAGATTGCAAAGCTGAACTTTAAGGATTTAGGAAGATCTAGGTTTTAAAATTTGTGACTGGATTATATTATGTATTTATTTTATTAACTAAATTTCAAGTAGTCTTTTGTGTGTTACACTATGATCCCTTGCACCAATAGCTCACATCTGTCAGGCCACAGATTCATAAATTCTTATGTGTTAGAAAGTACCTTCAGCATCATTAAATTGATATATATAGAGTTTCAGTTATAGTTTACCCTGTGGAAATATTATAGCAGCTTTTAACCTAAGCATTAAATCATGATGTTCTTGGTTAAAGTAAAGTATCACAAGAATGGAAAAAAATAAATAAATACAGGAAAATCAGGCAGGTACCTATAGTCCCAGCTACTTGGGAGGCTGAGACAAGAGGATAGCTTGAGCCCAAGAATTTGAGGTTGCTGTGAATTATGACACCATGGCACTCTACCCAGGGCAGTGAGACTCTGTCTCAAAAAAAAAAAAAAAAAAAAAAAGAAAAGAAAAGAAAGAAAGAAATATACGGTTTTAAAATTTTGTTTCCATCTGATTTAAAATCCTTGTTTCTTTCTCTTCAGTTTGGGCTCCAGAGGGTAGCATTGTGGGATGGGGAAGCAGGTTCTGCTTGAAGACATCCCATCTGCCCTGTCAGCGGGCTGCTGCTGGCGCTCCTGAGGGGTCATCGGTGATCCCCTGCAGAGGCTAGGGGGCCTCCCCATGGCATGGGAGAGAGGCCACTGCTTGAGCCTTTTCTCATTTCTTCAGCTCCCTGTGGGTATCCTTCTGGGCCCACTTGTCCAGGGGTAGCCCTCTCGCTGAGGGAGGCAGAAATGCAGACTGCTCAGGGCAGCCACCTTCCTCATGGCCCCCCGACGCTCTCACACACTTGCCGTGCCTGAGAGCAAGAACCCAGTGTCTCCCTCCTACCTGGAGTGCAGGGTCATAGCAGCATTGGGCACGTGGCTGGAGAAGTGAATTGGCCATAGTCAAGTGAGAGGCAATTTTCAGCCCTGAACTTGGTAAAAGAGAGGATTGTGTAGGAGCTCCCCCACCCAATGTAGGGAAGACTCTTCACAGCCCCCATCCTTGGCACAAGAAAGAAGGGAAAAAAACTTTTCACCATGACTATTTTCCAAGTGCAGCGTGTGTGTGTCTGTGTGTGTCTCTGTGTGTCCCTCTGTGTCTCTGTGTGTGTGTCT
This sequence comes from Loris lydekkerianus, assembly GCA_963574355.1. NCBI lineage: Eukaryota > Metazoa > Chordata > Mammalia > Primates > Lorisidae > Loris > Loris lydekkerianus. The sequence continues at coordinate 11,957 of CAUYPK010040933.1, forward strand.
GTGTCTATGTGTCCCTCTGTGTCTCTGTGTGTGTCTGTGTGTGTCTATGTGTGTGTGTCTGTGTCTCTGTGTGTCCCTCTGTGTCTCTCTGTGTATGTCTGTGTGTGTCTCTGTGTGTCCCTCTGTGTCTCTCTGTGTGTATCTGTGTATGTCTGTGTGTGTCTCTGTGTGTCCCTCTGTGTCTCTGTGTGTGTGTCTGTGTCTCTGTGTGTCCCTCTATGTCTGTGTGTGTGTCTGTGTGTGTCTCTGTGTGTCCCTCTGTGTCTCTGTGTGTGTGTCTGTGTCTCTCTGTATCTGTGTGTGTCTGTGTGTGTCTCTGTGTGTCCCTCTGTGTCTCTGTGTGTGTGTCTGTGTCTCTGTGTGTCCCTCTGTGTCTCTGTGTGTGTGTCTGTGTGTCTATGTGTGTGTCTTTTGTGTCTCTGTGTGTCCCTCTGTGTCTCTCTGTATCTGTGTGTGTCTGTGTGTGGGTCTCTGTCTGTGTGTGCGTCTCTGTGTATGTCTCTGTGTGTGGGTCTGTGTGTGTCTGTGTGTGGGTCTCCATCTGTGTGTGTCTCTCTGCGTGTGTGTCTCTCTGTGTATGTGGTATCTGGACCGGGGAGGACCAAACTTCCTACAGCAGCTGTTGTTGAGCTGCTGCCTCTCAGCAAACCCTGCAGGAAGCGGCAGGCCCCAGCCTGGCAGTTCTCTGAGTTTATAATGAGGGTTCTTAGTGCCTTTATTCTTAGCTGAGGGCCCTGACTCACCAGTTCTGGCACTAGGCCCCTCACTACATCTTATCACGTGTTCACTGACACATTACAATCAATTACCCTGTGTATCTTCAGGGGGGAACTGGCTTGATGGAGCGGAAAGTGCCCAGATGTTCAATGACAATGGAATTTCACACCTCTGAACCTCCACCGACCTCAGGCCACTTCTCCTCCGATCATGCTGCTGAATGGAAATCAGAAGCTGTGCCTGCAAGAAGTGTCAAGAAAGATGTCGCAAAGGCCACCAACCGAGCAGCAGAACAGCAGGAATCTGAGAAACACTGCGGGGAAGGAGGAAAGATTTGAGAAGTGTTTATTTTCTATCAAGGAGATTCTGAGCCCCGAGATACCAGCAGAAATGCACATGGCTGCTGTAACAACACGGGTCACAAACCAAAACGGACGGGAGGGCTTTGCAACCACATCCAATCCAAACTCCGTCCCACAACATGTCCTTCTGCCTCCTGGCATCATTCAGTGTCCCTCCAACTTTATTCTGGTCTTTTCCATAAAACTCTTTCCTAATATTCATGTTACCAATGATATTTCTTAATACATAATTTGTGGATAAAGACAACCTGTTAGTTGGTGCTTTTTTATATGAATAAAAGACTTGACAACTTTTTCCCCCCAAACTGGCACAAAACAGAGAGGAGAAAGCACGAAGACTTCCTCATCCTTAACCCAAATCGTTCCCACACAGTCCCATGGGGCAGCTCGGCTCTCCTTGCCTCCCCTGGACCCCCTGACCCCAGGCTCCGGTCACTTGGCCTTCTTGCCACCTTTCTGGGATGCCAAGGTGGCCTGCCTGGCCTCCTCCTCAGGGATGAAGACGCTGACAGTGAAGTCACTCGTCTCCGAGCCGTATTTGTTCTTTACAACCAGCCCATATTTGCCCGAGTCGGCGGTGGTCACGTCGGTGATGGTGAAGTAGGCGGTCTTCCCGGCCTCGAACTTGAGGCTGCAGTGGTCGTTTGAGGTCAGGAGCTTCTCGTTCTTCAACCACGAGACCTCAGGACTTGGGTCACCCCACACGTTGCAGGTGAGATTAAGGGCCTGTTATGAGAAGCAAGGGGACGAATCAGATATATTGATCCAGCTTTAAGCATCTTGCTGGCTGGCAGCATGGCATGACCAGACAGAGGATGAATAAAGACCTCCTGGATCAGGGTTTAAAGTGGTCACGTGCGTGCATCGGAGTGAGTTACAGTTTGAAGTAACATGGGAGAAGCTGCGTTAAGGCCAGGACTTTCTGGAATGCTTAGAACCAAAACAGGCCACTGAGGTTACCTCTCTCCCTCACCTCCACCCTCTTTCATAAACACAAAGAAGCCTTTTGCTCTAATGTGGCATTTTAGAGTCTGTCTCGGAAGAGAAATCTCTCCCTTGCCATAATCACCACCTGCTCTCTTTTGAATTTCATTTTCCTCAACAATCCCAGCGGCAGAATTCTAACAGCAGCTTTAGAGAACATCACTGAATTTTCAAATTTCACTTTCCTCCTTCTCTCCCCTCCTCAGGTCCCATTCACTATGTTGCAGGTGCACCACCCAGATGTGTTCTTCAAGAAAACACAGCAGAACTCTGCAGCTGGCTGCCTCCCCACACTGACCACCTCCTTAGTTGACCTAATTCGTGGACTGGACATGCAACACACGCATCAGTACAGCAGGCCTCATTCCTTACGTTGGCCACCTCTGTGTGTTACAGTCCTTTGGGTGGTCAACTTACAGGGCTTCTACTGTATTCCCATTTGTGCTAAAACACACTTATTCTAAAAGATCTACGTGTAGGTCTACAGTTTTACTTTATTTTTCCTTGCAAAAATTTTGGATGGTGGTAGAGTCACATGCACTGCTAAGAATCAAGATCTCTCTAGATCCTGTGTACCCTTAGCCAGTTTACCCAGGGATAACATTTCACAAAACCATAGAGCAATGTCACAACTGGTGCACTGACTTTGCTACAACCCACTGATCTTATTTAGAGTTCCCTGACTTGACTTGTATGTATTTGTGTTTTGTGTGTTTCATTCTATTCAATTTTATCACGAGTGTAGGTTCATGTCTCCAACACCACTATCAAAATACAGATTATCTGCAGTATCCCGTCACCACAAGGACCCCCACGCTGTCCTTCTATAACCACGTCCACCTCCCCACCCGACTTCTCAGCCCTCATCCTAATCCCCGGCAACAACTGATCTGGGTTCCATTTGTGAACTGTTGTTACTTCAGAAATATCCTATAAATAGAATCATACAGTGTGCAGCCTTTCAAAATCACCTTTGTCGTTCAGCCTAATTCTTTACAAAGCTATCCAAGCTGCTGCAGGTATTAACAGTTTGTCCTTTTTATGTCTGGGTAGCATGTCGTGGCATAACTGGCTCCATAGACGAAAATGCTTTTTTGTAGTTCTCTTGTGTTTTAAGTCCCCAGTCCAGTAAGATTTGCCGACCAGAACTTTGTGACTTTCTACTTCACTCATCTATTCCTTTTTGAGGCCCCCGAGTCCCCAGAAACAGCAGAGTCTCCCTGCAGCCACAGATAGCTAGAAGGTCTTATCACACAACCTGGGTGTCTGGAGAAGACCAGCGAAGCAACACCCCACCCCAGATTGTGCCCGAGGACCCTGCTGAGGAACCGACGTCCCATGTGTGTTCTGTGCACAAGGCTGAAAGAATGAGCAGCACTAACCCCTCACTCATTGTATGCTGAAGCCTCCGCCCTGGGAGGGACTTACCTCCCCCTTTACCACATGACATGTGCCCCGACGTGACTTCTCCCTGTGCTTGGGTGCCCTGCACGCCATGCCAAACGTGTGACGATGCTCACCCACTTCATCCATGATTCGCTTCCACTACAAAACCCTGGCCCCTCAGGTCAGGGAGGTGAATTTGAGGGAGTCCATTCCTCCCACCTCCCAGTTGATTTGCGCGCCATAATAAATCTGTCTTCCTCAACAATCCTCCTTGTCTTAGTAATTGCTTTCTGTGGGGTGAGCAACAGAGGGAGCCCCTGTTGCGGGTTCATTAATGCTGGTATATATATCCCCATAAAGGCTGTCGGGGCCTTTTCTAGTTTGAGGCCTATTATGAATAGAATTGCTATGAACAATTGTGCGCAGGCTTTTATGTGAATGTAAGTTTTCATTCTCTAGGATATCTATCCAGTGCTGGGTTGTATGGTAAATGCAAGTTTATTTTTTTTCCAGAAATTGCCAAACTGTTTTCCTGACAATCAATATACAAGTGATTCAGTCTCTCCACATCCTCACTTGCGTCCGTTATCATATATTATTTTAAATTTAGTTATTTTTCTGTTGTTAGAGACAGGGTCTGGCTATGGTGCCCGCGTTGAATGCGAATTCCTGGGCTAAAGTGATCCTCCCACTTCAGCCTCCCTAGTAGCTGGGACTACAGGTGTGCACCATGGTGCCTAACTACTATTTTTTATTATAGTGAGAGAGAATACCCAGAAAAAGCAAAGTCTGAGAAAACAAAAGCAGAAGTCCTCCCCGAGGTGACTCAGCTCTTAGGAATTTGTAGAAATTTAACTTCCTGCGACCTGGAAACTAACGCTAAAGCCCACACCCGCCTTCTCCAGCTCCATTCAAACTGACCGGTGAGAAGAGTGCCCCTGGACAAACAACTGTAGACTGGAGATAAAAGGGAAAACACAGCCAGTCGGGAGTCTGGCATTTTAGACTTCAGTCTGCGTGGCCCCGCTGCCTGGAATAAAGCCCTTCCTCCACACCTCGGTGTTTGGGTGCTCATGCTCTCCACTGGGCTTTGTCTTCTTGCAACAATTTGATAAGTGTGTCATGATATTCGTTGTGGTTTCGATTTTCATTTTCCTGGTGGCTAACGATGTGAAGTTTGTTGCAGGAAGACGAGGTCCAATGGAGAGAAAGAGCACCCAAACACCACGTTTATAAGAGGAAGGGCTTCATTCACCAGCTGGGAGCTTACGGTGTAGAAGAATTCCAAATGGCCGCACTCCCCAACTGGTCTTTCCCTTTTTATCGACAGTCAAAAAGTTGCAACCCACAGGTACTCTTCCCACTGGCCAGTTTGAATCAAGCGGGAGATGCTATTTCAGCCCCTATAGCACTATAGGATTTCACAGAACTTGGAAATTTCCAAGTTCCAGGAAGTTAAGTTTACAAATTCCCAAGAGCTGAGTCATCATGGAGAGGACCCTGCAGGTGTATCCTTGTGGTCTCCTTGAGAAGCCCTGTTCTCCTGGACCTCACCCTTCTCTGGTATCCTCTCTCAAGTTTCCTTTACATTTTAAATTCCATGCCTGAATTTTTTTTCCTTCTAAGATCCCTGAATTATAAAAGAGCTCCCCATACACAAAGAAAAGGATACCCTTCTACAGGGTCTTATGTGATCACTTGTTATGTCTTTTGTAGGTGTGTCATTTAAAATTCTGTAGATGAAGAAATACGTTCTCCTCCCATCACTAATGACCGTTTCTCAGTGAATTATTCTACAATGTATTTCTGCGAGAAAAATGTGAGTCAAAGTATCGCCATTCTACTTATCCAAGCAGACCAGTTACATGATTTTGGAAACTGTGATTACCTGGAGTTAAAACTTTTAACAAAAACAAAGACTCGCAGACACCTCAGGCATGGTGGAAAGTTCTTACCCATTCTTCAGACTTGAGTTACAGATTACAAAATGCTTTCCTATACATTCTCTCAAGTCTCACAACAACATAGTGAGTTAAATATTTTTAACCTCATTATGTTAAAAAAAAAAAAAATGGAAAAGGCAGTTTAAGAACAAAAGCAACCTTGCACAATGGTTGAAAGTCAGAAGAAGCGCAGCTGCATGGAACCTCCCTCTGAGGCATTTCCATACTTCTTGCTTTGGTACCTGAATCCCACCCACCCAGGACATGTCTTCACTGCCCTTTGAGGTGGAAAGAGTTCTGTTCTACTACAAGTATCTCTACCCCTAGGACTAGTATATTAAACTTGTTTTGATGATACATAAAGATGAAAAAAGGGAATCAGGGTTATAAACTATGTGCACTGCCTCCCAGAAAGATTATTATAGGGCCAGGCTATACCAGTTTGAAGCCAATGGAAGGATCAGCCTATGGAAATTCACAGAGCAGCTTGTTTCCCTGCAAAGGCAAGGCACTTAATAGCACAGTCCATTTCCCACTATGTGCGAGAAGTCATTTCTTTCTTCAATTATGTTTGTCCTAACGCTGTGACTGACCATGTTCAGTTTCTCATAATTTTAAAAGGTGAGTCTGGGAAGGTACTAAGTGATGTCTGTGTGTCTGTAAGAGACAAACTTGGATCCTGATGTTCGGCCTATAGAAAACCAGCAGCACTGGGAAGCTGGTACATGTATTTGGCTCTGCTGGCCAAGTATAAGGTGGAGTAAGGTGAAGATGCTGGGATGGTAAGTGTGTCTTAGAAGAGGGCGCCAAGTGTGAGGTACTGGCCCCCATTCCTCATGTAAAGGGGTAGGCAGAGGAGTCCTCTATGCTTACCTTGCCCTCCTGGATGGTGACCACGTCGGGGAGGCCCCCCAACACCCGGGCGCGATCTGCAAGCACAGACATGTCTGGTTAATCACTGCAGGGATGAGGACCAGCAGTCACACATACCCCAGGAGACTCACTGTCCAATCCAGTTCCCCTTTCCCAACAGTTATTTTAAACTATTTTCAAAATGCAAAAGAAGAACATGATCCACAGATTCTGGATCTTACCCCTTCTTTACCCACATACTGTGTGCACATAGCTGCCTGTATCTGTCCCTAAAATACCAGCTAACATATGCATGATAGCTTTGTCATATCCAGACCCACTCTGCAACTTTTCATGGCTATTCTGAGCCCTGGCCCTTCTGCAGCTTAGAGGAGTCTCGGCCCCAGGAAGCAGAATGGATCCATATGGACAGCTCCCAAGCCTGGCTTGGCCTCTTCTATGGATTTCCATATGATGAAAAAAGGCTGCAAATGGAGAGGCCGTATGCTGGGGAGATCGGGAAGTTCCGGCAGATGTGAGCCTCCTTTGCGGCCTTCCCCAGAGAGCTGCACTTTCTTGTCTCCTGGTACATCTTGGTAGTGCTATGCAGGCCACTGTCTGCGGCTGTGAGTGAAAATGCCCCAAATGAGGCTACAAGAAATGGAATGGGTGCTCAGAGGCACAGCTGGCGTCCTCAGCCAAGTCATGCTCTCTGGGTGTGACTGCCTCAGTCCCTGGGAAGAGTACCTTTCTGTAATTTGCTGGAAGGTGTCCTTTCCGGCCTGCATGCCACGGCCACTTTCCTCTTATTTGTAGGCCTGCTTCAATTAATTTGTGACTTTTTTTTTGTTTGTTTGTTTTTTGAGACAGAGCCTCAAGCTGTTGCCCTGGGTAGAGAGCTGTGGCATCACAGCTCACAGCAACCTCCAACTCCTGGGCTCAAGAGATCCTCCTGTCCCTGCCTTCCAAGTAGCTGGGACTACATGTGCCTGCCACAATGCCCGGCTATTTTTTGGTTGCAGCCGTCATTGTTGTTTGGGGAGCCCGGGCTGGATTTGAACCCACCAGCTCAGGTGTATGTGGCTGGCGCATTAGCCACTTGAACGGCTTGAGCCACAGGAGCTGAGCCTAATTTGTGACTCTTAATCCCCATTTCTACAAGTTCCTTCTCCACTGAGCTGGGCTGAAGCTTTGCTTTGATTGGCACATGACAGCATTCTGCTGATTCCCTTGTGCCACATAGAATCTTAACCTATCATCTGGCTCCCTGTGTGACTTGCTGTGCAATACTGGGCCAGTCACCTCCTGTGTGAGCCTCAGTCTCCTGATCTGTAGAATGGGGGAGAGGTTACAGGAGCTGTGTGGACATTAAGTTTCCAAACTCTGCTCCACACAGTCAGGGGGATTCCTCTGGGGGTGTGAGAGGAGGTATGGAAGGGGGCACCTAGTTAGGGAGCCTGGAGTCCATCCCAACCTCAGTTACAAGTATTAATAACTCAGTTTTTACCTATTTTAGGTATTGGAGCTGTGTGCAAGATTTTGCCTGCAGTAAGTGTTTCATGGCTTATAAAAGCATAAAAACATAAAGCTAGATCTCCAAGGTCTTTTCCAGGTCTAAAGAGCTCAGAAACCAGAGGATCAGGCTCCTTGCTCTCAAAAGAGTTCAAAAATTGGAAGAGCTGGGAGACTGCTTGCAGAGGTGGGCTTTGCTCGGCAGGCAAGGAATGCTCCTCACAAACGCAGGGCACAGGGTGGGAGAGGGAGGAGGACAGAGGGGAAAGGAGCACAGGGACTCAGCAGCAAGTTCAAAGTCCACAGTTCACCCTGAAGGCCTGAGGCCACAAGCAGGGAAAGGATGATGTCACTTCTCGCTCCCTCTGCTTCAAACCCAGCTCAGATTGACTGCACCGTTTTAACCTGTGAACATTTTTAAATTCTGGCACCTACACTGAGAAAGAAACTTGAGTTTAAGTGTTATGGAGTAGTCTGTGATTTCCAGGATCCTGTAAGACCCAGTTCTAAAAATCTCTGTGTGTGATCAAACAACTGATGGGAGTAGAGCAGTGAGTCTGTTTCCCAGTGCACAGAGTTGACAGCTCTGTTTGTCTCCTGGGACTGTCTCATTAAAGGAGAGAAGGAAGGCCTTACTCACAGCATCTTTCTCTGACAGGGAGTGGTGGGAAAACGCACGGTATTTGTTGGGGACAAGTTACAATGATTTATTTACCTGTTGTCAAATGTTTCCTGAGATTTCCCTTCCCTAATGGCTATATATTTTCCTGGCACATTGTGCCTGCAAGTGACTAACAACCTCTTGTGTGATTTGCAGCAAAGCGATTTCTCAGGGTGTCCGGGTCAAGACCAAGGGCCAGGTGACATTCCTCTAATGTAACCCGAGACCCTCTTTTCATAGACACTCTTAAGCAAAAGGGGAAAATGAAAACAGAGTAAAAAGTAGAACAGCTAAGATTTGAAGTAAAAAAAAAAGAGAGAGAGAAAGCAATTCACTCTCTCGCATCTGTAGTCACAATGGCAAAATCAAACCGTATTTTGAATCTGCCCCAGTAGTAACTGTGAAAGTGGTTTACTTACTTTTCTCAGCAATGGCAGCTTGTCTGTGGGCGAGAGAAACAAACAAACACACAAACAAAGAAGAGCAGTGTTTAGAGTCACTTCGAAGTAGCTGACCCGGCTGCATTTTCTTGCCTCAGAAACAATTTGCTGCTCTGTGTAGTGGAAGTGCTGCTGTTACTGCCCTGGCTGACATAAAAGACTCTTCGCAGCACTCGGACGCAAGCAGTAGGCAAGTTGCCAGGGAAGTTAGTGCATTAGGGCAGCGCTTACTGGGACAAGGGACTTACTTCAACCTCTGGAACTCAGCAAAGGCCTCGTCATATGCTTTAAGAGAAAAAAAGAAAAGTTAGAATTTTCTCATCCAGAATTGATGACAGAGGGGCCAATTAAAATTCGTAACTTGAGGTCACTGTGATCGGTCTAAATACGACTAACCTGACTTTGATTAAGACTGGGAAAAAAGGCGGGGCACAGTGACTCAAGCCTATAATCCCAGTGCTCTGGGAGGCCGAGCTGGGTGGATTGCTTGAGCTCAGGAGTTTGAGACCAGACTGTACAAGGACGAGACCTTGTCTGTACCAAAAATAGAAAAACTAGCTGGGAGTTGTGGCATGTGACTGTAGTCCCAGCTACTTAGGAGACTGAGGCAGGAGGACCACTTGAGCCCAAGAGTTTGAGGTTGCTGTGAGCTATGGCACCACGGTGCTCTATCCAAGGTGACAGAGTGAGACTGACTCTGTCTCAAAAAAAGAAAAAAACAACTGACACACACACACAAAAGATATAACTAAATGTTCCCTCCACAGCTCAATGTACTTAACAAGGTAAGCAAATACTTTCTAGGCAGAAAATAATGAAATAATAGATTTCAGAACCTTTCAACTCAGTGGGAGATCTTCCACCCCTGGAATGGAAAGGCAAAGGTTTCCATTTCACTGGTTTCACTTGCTCCACCAGTGAAAAAAATAGGAACAAAAACCTGTTTCAGATAAAAGCTGGTTGCCTAATAAGCATCCCGAGCATCAGAAAAGCTTCCTCGTGTTAAGTTATTCCAGACGTCATGCCTCCCAGGTAGACAGTTAAATGCCTTTGTGCTGTTTGTCTGGTCTATTTGGGCAAAAGAGCAGGACCCGCTCCTGTCATCACAGTGGTGCCTGTCACCGCAGGTGTGGCAGTGCTTGCCTGCGGCTGGGATGGAGCTAAGGCCGAGTGAGACCCGAAATGAGAACCATCTAATTCTAGACTGATCTCTCCTCTGTGCCTGCAGAGTGAGCCGCTGTGAAGGCAAAACTGGCAGCTTCGTTTTGAAGTCCCTCTTACCTCATCCACAAGATCCTCTGTGGTTTAGGAATCATAATCTTTTAAGTCGCTAGAGGATACTTAGATAATATTTGTACCGGCCCGTACTTTACAGATGGAAAAGTAAGGATAAAGCTGGCCTTATTTTATATTGTCTGTGAACTGAGAGGGTGCTGGTCAGGCCAATCTGACCTGAGCATCCAGTGCTGCTCTTAGTCCCCACACTACATTGAGGGGAGAAGGGCACGGCTGTGTTTGGGGGCAGTGGCAGTGTTGGCAAGATAATCCACACTTTTTGCTTAAGGGGGACTTGAGAGTGGGCAGTTGAATAAGCTTTGGTGGGCCAGAGAGTATACAGATAAGATTTTCTTAAAAAACTCTATAATAAATGTATTTACCTATTTTTTGCTCCCCATGGCCACCTGGGCTACAGAAGGAGTCCTGTGTCTGTGCACTTGCAATGCCGGAAGTGGCCCTGCTAGGCCGGGTCCCGCAGGAGCAGATCCCAGCATGGTAGGTCCTGCTGGGGGTCCTGGTACTGGTGGGTGGGGGCGAGGGGACTCTGCACTGAAATATCTCCAGGCAGGGTTGAAAGGCTGCTCTCTAAATGATGAACCCACTCTCTGAGGATAAAACAAACTAAGAGTAATTGCATATTTAGATTACATTTTAATTTTTCTTTTTTGAGACAGAGTCTCACTATGTTGCCCTTGGTAGCATGGTGTCACAGCTCACAGCAACCTCAAACGCTTGGACTTAAGTGATTCTCTTGCCCCAGCCTCCCAAGTAGCTGGGACTACAGGCACCCGCCACAACGTCTGGCTATTTTTTTTTTTTTTTGGTTGGAGTTGTCATTGTTGTTTGGCAGGCCTGGGCTGGGTTCGAACACGCCACCTCCTGTGTACGTGTTTGGTGCCCCAGCCGCTGAGGTGCAGGCACCAAGGCAAGATCATATTTTAATATACTAAGAAGTAGAGAGAAAAATCAATCTATAGCTTCCTTTAGTTACTTTAATACAGTACAGACTGCTCTAAAGAACGCGATGAATGGCGTCATACTGGAAGAGGGAGGAATGGCACATTGTTTTTAACCTTTCCTTATAATTCTGCATGTTTGAACTTTAAAAATTTTAATTAGTAACTGCACCTCACCTCTTGTCCTTGCTCTGAGATATAAACCTTTGTCCGCATCTCTCATTACTTTCTTCTCTTCTCTCCAGAACCCTCATTCTCTCCGCAGATGGCCAAGAAATCTGAAGCCATGAGGACCCAACCTCCCGACTTCCCTCTGCCCCCTTCAGTAGCTTGTCTCTGCTTGCTCACTCCCCTCTCATTTCTGGAGAAGAGGTGTCCCTGCTCCTTCCCAAGGTCAACTCTGTTGCCTCTGCCTTTTGTACAACTATAAGTAAAAAGTCAAACCTTCCCTTCTTCAGAACTTTGTCCAGGATTCCCCTTCACTTCATCTCCCGTATGGTTTCTTGGACTCTGGCACGTGCTCAGATTTTACTCACTGTAAGCAATCCTTTCTCAGCGCCTGTTCTTGTTGGAGGGACGGTATCTGCTCCCGTTCTTTGTAAGCATCTTTCTTTCCTTGTTCACTGTCTTCACTTTACTTTTCTCTCATTCTCTACCCCCTAAATTCTTGCTTCAACCAAGGCTGAATGAAAATCGTTTCATCAAATTCACTGTTCAATATAACGTTCATGGAAGGCCATCGCTTTGGACTGAGTTCCTGGGCTAGACCTCAGCAGAGCAGACCAGACAGCAACGGAGTCCGGCCTCGCGCTCGGTGCCACATAATCAAACTGAACTTTAAAATTTATAATTAAAAAAAAAAAAAAAAATGGTAGACTGACAATCAGAAAGGGTCTGGTCAACCTGAGCCAACGTGATAAGTCCTGCCTGCTTAAATCCCAGGTGGAAAGTAATCTGAAGTGCTTCGATGCTACCCAATCTGCTTTTTACACAGCACTGATCCTGCTCAAGTTTTCTTACAAAAACCGACTGTTGTGCTGTACCCAGCGGTGTGCCTTTCTATTTCATAGATGGGATACTGCCCGATTCATGAATAGCTAATAAAAGCCAATTAGACCTTTACACTAAATTTCCTGGAATGCTATTTTTTTTTTTTAAATAATTTTTATTTATATACTTTTCATTTTTTAGAGATGGAGGTCTTTGTAGGTTTGTGGTCGCAAACTTCTGGACTCCAAGGGATCCTCCTGCCTGATCCCCCCCTCCTCTCTCCCCGCTAGCTGAGACCACAGGTAATTTTTAGTCTTGTTTTGTTTTTGCAGTTTTTGGCAGGGCTGGGTTTGAACCCACCACCTGTGGTATATGGGGCCAGCACCCTACTCCTTGAGCCACAGGCACCACCCATAAAATTTTAGTCTTTGACATCATCAACATCATATCTCTTTTGATATCAGCAACATAATGATGCCCTCTTTTCACCCTTCATTCTGTTTCAAAGGTCCACTCCTCTGAATCTGCAAAATATTCATTTACCTTGTCCGGAGAGATCCACTGTCTTCTGGTGTCCGGTTTTGCCATCAAAGAGCTCCATCACGTACTTCCCTTTGTCATTCGGAGTGGGTTCATTGATTTGTAGCCAGATCTGCTCCCCGGTGACCCCAGCCTTAACTCTCTCGGAGTACTTTATAGCAGTCCCACTGTTAAAATCAAAGAGAGCTGATCTTTCCTTCGTCTCTTACTGAAGAGGTCTTATCATAAAGTTTTATAGGTTTTCAAAAACCATGGGATCTGCATAGGTTATTCTTCTGCTTCAAGAGAAACTCTGAGTGCCTGTGCATAGGACTGGGATTCCCAGGCCCTGGTCTGGGAGGCTGAACATTCATTTTACTACCCGTCACAGTCTTGGCCCCAGGACAGATTGCAACATTAACACTTCTCAGTGGTATTACTTATTTTTGTTTTTGCTTGGATTTATTTGGAGGACTAAGGGAATCTTATATTATTTTACTGTATACTTTGTAGAGATAATCTGTGGTTATAAATCAAATTTTACAAGCTAGTCTGTGCTTAAGGAGGGTCATCAGTGCCTGACATCCATTGACATATGTTGTTACAAATCTATTTAAAACGTATGCACAAATGCCAAGAGTGAACGGAAAGCAAAGTTGCTTCCAGAATGTTCTCTGGCCCCCGGGTGGGGGTTTCTCAGTATTCCATAGTAGGTCGGGAGTGGTCTGTGCATTGTACTGTCTCTAGAGGAATAGAAGGAAGTCTCACCCTTTGCTTTGTGATCTGCTGGCCTAGAAACGTTACTGTTATAGATGAAACAGGAGAAACATAGGTAGATGTACTCTTGGTGATATCACAAGAAACTTTATGAAGAGTTTGTAAAAATGTGAGGAAATAAGGAAGAAGGTAGTATATGAAACTATGACAGCAACAATTATGGACAGAAAAAAAGACTGGAAGGAAGTGCTCCAAATTTTGCACATATTGCTAATAAAACTACCATTTTATACGTTTTTCTAATCTGTAACGTCATGTTATACAAGTGTTTTCTAAAATCAGCATGTTTATGTTTGTAGTTGTAATAAACAAAGTGAACTTTTAAATGCACAGAAAAAAATTCCACCAAAAGAATACACAGTATTTTTCTTATATGGGAATCTCCCTGCTATCTAGCACCCATGGGGATTGGTAGGGTCCAAATGAATGGGGTTTCCGGTTGCTTGAGAGATAAACATAGGCCTAATTCTATACACCATACCATACTACACCCTCTGTCTTGACTTGACAGTAATAATGAAATACACTAATTGAAAGCAGGTTAAGACAAAGACAAACTTGACTTAATGTAACAGTTTTACTATATTATAAAACAGCTTGGTAAATGCAGTGTACAGTTACTTAAATGGCAGTCAATACACTTTTCAACTTCACTACCATATTTTTTTAACTTCAGGCAACACACATTAACCCTTAAAACGGTGCTAGAGAGCACCTGGGAGCCGTGGGCTTGATAGATGGTATGCCGGCTGACTAGCAGCCCCGAGCACCAAGTGTCAACTCTGACTTAGTTTCTTTGGCTAGGTCGTGTGCTGGTGCTTGAATTCTGGTAACAGGGAGTATTCTGTTATCACTATATTCTTTAAAGAATGTTAGTAATCTAAAAAGATATTAAAAACTAAAATGACATGAAATACAGGGCAGAGAAATCCATTGTACCCTGCAAATGTAGCCTGAGCAGTACATCTGTCTTAGAGAATTAGATTGTTCTCTGCCTTGTCATAATAAATGTGTTTGAATTCTTTAATCTCTAACATGCATAACAGTACCTGACATTTGTAAAGTGTTTCAGAGAGACTAGGTATTATTGCTCCTAGTTTATATAAGAGAAAACTGAGATTCAGGAGATTAAATAAACTTGTCCAATATCATAAGGGACCATAGTGGCAAAGTGAAGAGTAAAACCCATTTCAAGTGTTTTTCCTGAATCTTATAGGACCATGAACACACAAAAACCTCATGCAGCCGACTAGACCAAATAACATAAGAAGCTTGAGCCTTGCTATTCTAATAGCAGTGTCCTCAGAACCTATTTTAAACATTTGAATTTTTTAATAAGTAATTCTTATAGAGATGATGTATGCTTTTTATTTGATAATTCAATGAACTTTACTTCTCTCGTCTTTAGGCTGATATATTAGAAGGTCCTAGACATCAGAGAGAAATTCCTAGAATTTGGTCTATTTTAACTCATAATTTCTTTCCTAAAAGGTATTCTGAACGAAACAGAAAAAGGAATGAAACCCCAAGCATTCTACGGTGGAATTTTACCACTTCTCACTTTTAGAACTAAGGAAATAATAATAATAACACTGCTCTACATAACAATAAAGTCATCTTTAAAGAAAACACAGATGGCGGCTTTGTGGGACCCAGCTCTGGTTATTGCTTAGTCTAGATTTCATGCAGCGTGACCACAGGCTGGGTACTGCCCTGATGAGCTCTCTGGAAGGAGGCTTTCTGGGCTCAGCCCTCAGCTCGGCTCTTAGCTAGCTGTGTGACCTTAGTCAAGTCACCTCCCTGAGCCTGAGCGTCCTCATTATGAGAAAGCAGCTACAAAATGAAATCATATTCTAGAGGGCTTGGAGCAAAGTGCACATACTGCTGGTGATCACTGAAGGTACCACACAAATAAACACTGTTATCTGCACCCTCCTGGGGATAAGACTTGGCCTTCTCCTCAAAGGGGCTTTTAGGAACATGTGCTAGTTTGAAACAAGTGTCCTAAACCCCACCATCTGATTATCTGTGCCAGGCCTCTGCTCCCTTTCAGCTCAGAATCTTCCAAGGAAGCACAGAGGTCAAGGACCCTGGTGAGTGTGTATATGGGAGGGTTCCCCATAGAATCCTATCTCAGATGGTGGAATCCCACAGGTGAACTTGAATATAATCCCTGTATAACTCCACAAAGGTAGCCTGGAATTAGAACAGATCTTTAGATGGGAGGCAGTGGCTCACATCTGTAATCCTAGCACTCTAGGAGGCCGAGGCTGTGGATTGCCTGAGCTTAGGAGTTTAGAGACCAGCTTGGGCAAGACCAAGACCCTGCTGCTACCAAAAATAGAAAAACTAGCTGGGCATGGTGGTGGGCACCTGTAGTCCCAGTTACTCAGGACGTTGAGGCAAGAGGCTTGCTCAAGCCCAGGAGTTTGAGGTTGCTGTGAGCTATGATGCCACAGCACTCTACCCAGGGTGACATAGTGAGACTCTGTCTCAAAAAAAAAAAAAAAAAAAAGATCTTCAGGTTCAATCCACTTCAAATACATATTCCTCAAAATTATCTTGAGACCTCTAAAGCCTTCTGGGGACAGACAAGAAACATGTTAATGCCCAACTATGCCAATGACAACAACTATAGCCTTGGGCACTTCTCTGGACCCAGCTTCTTTCGTAAATGGGCCATTAATTCACATGATGTGAATTCTGGTGCACGCGGCATGTTTATGCCAGAGCATAGGCTGTGTCAACTGCATATAGAAAGAGAAGGCTGAGAATGTGGCTCTGGGCACCTGGCAAAGCAGAGAAAGCCCAAGCATGACGGTGTGGAGTTGGAGGTTTACATTATCGAGATATCAGTTAATTATGATACTTCTTAGATCACAAAGGAAGATTTCCTATAGCCATTACTGGCCTCACCCTGGACAAACGGAGGGAGAGAGCTAGCCTCGCAGCGAGGGAATGCTCTGGTGTTTCTGTGCTGTGCTCACGACTGTCAGACTTGGGAATTAACAGGACTCCTTACCCAAGTCTCACTCCCCCAGCCCCACAGCAGACAGGTTCCCATCTACTTACTTGTGGGACCAGTTCACTTTCAAATCATCCAGGTAGTAAGTAACAAAAGAGTACAGCCGGATGCCCTCAGCTGTGCTCTGGATCTTCAGGTCGGTAGCAGACAGAGCTGAGAGAAGAAAACAGCATATTTCACGCACCTGTCAGCCCATCACGGGCGGGGAATAATAACAATAATATTGTGGTATAAAATTTTTAACTTACCTATTTTTTTGCATATTTCTGTTATCAGGTCTTTGAAGGCTACGGATAAAGAGGTTGAGAGCCAAATCTTTAGCATAAATATGCGCAATGTAAAGTCCAATCTCAAATAGTTCTCAAAAATTCCCTGTCTAGTGAAGGGAATTGGACAAGTGCTCTTTGAGGAAATAACTTAATTTTTTATCAGGTTTTTGAAGATGCTGTCTTATTTTGATATTTTTTTTCCCTTTAATTCTTTATAACTGTTGCCATATTTTACATTCTGGAGAAAGGGCCCCAGTGAGATTTCCAGGAAGGTTCTTGGCTTTAGAATTCTCTTTCTTAAGTCCTAGGAAGCCTTGGCTTTACATCAGAGGATGTTTTCTTACCTGCATCAGCAATTCGTAATGAATGAACCATTTAGGTCCCCTGGTCGTTCTTAGTCTTAGTGCTTTTTACCAATCAATACGTTTAGCCCTGCTCTATCAAGAAGGTAAAATCAGTTGGACTTCTGCGGTCAGCAGTCCTATGAAAGATTTGAAATTTGGGGTGACATTGTTTCACCATCATGATATATTTGTCCTTAATCTCTGAATTTCTGAAAAACAAAAATTTCTCTCTTGCTTTGCTAATAACTGTGAGGCTTCCAATTTTCTATATAAATGTTTCTTGCTACCTTCCAGAGTGGATTTTTTTTTTTTTTTTTTTGTCATACTTCTCAAAAAAAATTTTGATCCCGGGAGATTTTTATAGAGTTGGAACAAAAATGATGATTTAAATAGAAAACGGGCCCCTCATGGGCTGTGGACTATGAACTCTTTGAGGATCAAAGAGTTTCTGCCTTCTAGGAACACTAAGAGTGAAGGATATTTGAATAAAATGAAAGGTCACTCTGCCGGCGTTTCAATTAAACTGGACAAAAAAGGGATAAAAAATCAGCATGACTTCGATCGTCAGCCCAGTCTCGATTGTAATTCTGGGGACTATGCAGAGAACACATAAGACAGAGGTGGACTAACCTTCATCCACAAGCTTCAGTCTGCTCTTGTCTTTTCCTCGGTCATCTTTCAGGATAACTTCATAAATCCCAGCATCTTTCTTGGAAAACTAAGGGGGAATGAATATGCCACACTGTGGCTTATCATAGCCCCAGGGGATGGTGTCCGCAGTTTTAAGGCTCTTGATTTATGCAATTGCCATCAAAACACACAGTGAACACGCATCCAGCCATGCAGGTGATGAATGGTTCAGAGACGCTATCCGTTATAATGTGACCAGCTAGCATCCTGACTAAACTGATGCTACAGTCAGGCTGAGTTGAGGCTTAAAGTCCTACCTTTTACTAAAAATGATGTTTGAAAGCTGTGCTCTTTTTGACAAAAAGTAGATGAAAATCTGTACTTGAAGACTGTGTCTGGCTGTCTGTACTTTTAGGGAACAAGTTATCATGAGACTTAAGTACAAACAAAGATCCACTTAACAGCTCATATATGACAAAAAAAAGATCCACTTAATAGCTCATATATGACAAAAAAAAAGTAGCTCAGTACCATCCAGCTGATACTGGTTGGCAATCTGACAAATCCTTGCATGTCCCAAGGTAAAAGAAGCTTTTGTGCTCCTATAGCACTTAGGAGTTACACTATTAGAAATTCCTTGGGCATGAAAGGAATATAGACTCTAGTCTCTGGGGGAAGGATGTAGGGTACAGAGCTAATACATTTCACATTTATAATCACCCACCTCTGTTATAAGCAGGGTACATATGCCGTCCTTAAAGTCATGCTTCTCGTCCACTGATATCTCCCTCTCATCTTTGTACCATACAATATGAGTCTCCTTCTTAATATTAGCCACCTAGAAAAGACCCCATAATTACCCTTTTTGAAACAGTGACATTTTGCTCTTATGAAACTAAATAGTTCTAAATGCAGCAAGGTATAGAAGAAAAAGCACTGAACTTGGAGTCAGAAGACACAGATTTCTAAGGGAATCGATTGAAAACTATTTTAGTAGAGAAGAGTTTAGAATAGAGTGAATACCAATGAATAACCCTACGTCAATAGCATCTCTACTTCCAGTAATAAAGTAAATCATTTGGTAGAAAAGAAAAGAGAGAATAGATACATGCATGCTAATATACACAACTTAAAATAAAAATCTCAAAACCAAGGAGTAAAAATCTCAGTAGATTAATATACAGGCTGTATCACAAAAACGCATGGCTTTACTAAAGAAACAGAATGGATAAGCCCCAATCTATAGCTAATCATTAAATAAAAGATAAATGAAACATTGCTGTCATATGTGGGGGAGGTATTTTTTTCTTTCTTTTCTTTTTCTTTCTTTTTTTTTTGCAGTTTTTGGCTGGGGCTGGGTTTGAACCCACCACCTCTCGCATATGAGGCCGCCGCCCTACTCCTTTGAGTCACAGGCACCACCCGGGAGGTATGTTTTAATAAATTAATTGCTTAGCAATTTTGAGGAGACTCATTTAGATCCTGATCTGTACATATCATAAATTTCAAATGGACTAAACAACCATATGAGTAAAAGGATTTTGAACTTTATAATGTTCGAGTTTTTTACAAAAGGGAATATGTTTATGTATTCTCATATAATTCAAATTGTATAAAACAATAAAGACTTCATATAAATCAAGAAAATAATCTCAAAGAGTACACAGAATAATTGGTGAAATGTATGTACAATTGCCCAAAGAGGAAATACAACTATAAAACCAACAAAGAAAATGTTAAGTCTTATTAGAAACAAGAATATGTACATTTTAAGATGTGAAAAAAATTTCAGCTAATAAATGATCATAGGAACCAGCACGGGTAGCTGTTGTAAAACCAGCACACACCATCATTCTTTATGAACCTGCAAACTGGTTGCCTTGAATTATGGAAACTGCATTATTAGGCGACATTGGCCCAGTTAGAAAGCTGCATCTGGACTGAGAGGGACTAGAAATGGACTCCATAGCTTCGGGCTTTGTACATCTCTTGTAATTTGGCGCCACCCCTTGAGGGGATCCTGACAGCTCTGCCCAGGAAGTTGGATCCTCGGACATGAGAGTTTTGTGGCAGCCACAACACTGTCTCCCACACCCGCCTGACGTGGAGCTTGTCTTCTTGCACCTGAGTTTCCTTTCATCTGAAGTGGCAAGGGGAGCAGCTCCACCCGTGACTCCTGCAGGAGAGCAATGCCCAGCGCTGCCTCTTAGGAAAGCAAGGGGGTCCCCTATATTCCTGAGAGCGTTAGTGCCGAGGGGGGTCCGGGACAGTCTTGTGGGGCTGGATGTTTAGCAGCACGTGGTCCAGGAACTATAAGGTGGCATGTAAATTGCTAAAATGACACAAACGGCTCCCACAATGGAACAAAAGCCATGAGAGGACAGAGGAAGTTTCATTCTACCTGGGCTGAGAAGGGCGAGGCCTTGGACAGGTGACTGAGCGGGGCCTAAGAGAGGATCACCAGAGAAGCTGGAAGGACAAGGCTGTTTTGGGCATTGCGGCAGCATAAGCACATATGTGTGAATACCCACAACTTTTTCTGGGCTCCCCCTGGTTGCTCAGAATCTGGGTGAGGAACTGATTCTCCTGAGAAAGCCATGAGCCTAGGACAGCAGAACTCACCCCCCAGAGAGTCACAGCTAGCACAGGAGGAGGAGGGACTTGTGAGCTTGGGGGACAGGGACGGAGGATGGGAGGGACCTTGTGGGTGAGAACGTGAGTGGGGGCAGCACGGCAGGGGGCCACCGGATGACAGAGAAGGGGAGGGTTTCATCTGATGCCTGTGGAAGAGTTTTCTCAGCAACTTTGCTATTTCCCGAGTGTCTGAAACGTAGAATTAGTTTTTCTAATATATTTCTGATAGACTGCTGTTTCTTTGAATGTATCCGACCTCGCAGAGACTGGGGCACTTGGGTTCTGGCTTTTTAAAATGACAGCTGGCAAATCCACACCAAACACTACACCCATGCAGAAGCATTTGAGTGACCTCTGGCTAGCACGACCTGGGAGTTCCAATCTAACCTGATGGCTCCTCCCCCAAGCTCAGCTAAACACCACATGCTGAGGTACAGAGTTCAGCACGTGATATCGAATTTTTTTTTTCCAAAATCTTTCCAAAGGCCTAATAAAGACAATCAGTTGTGAATTTTGCCAGCTCTTGACCAAACCTCTGCGCTCAAGGCAGTAGAGTGGCTCAGAACAGCTGGGAAACACAGAGGTAGCCCTGCCAGGCTCACAGTCTGGATAATGAGGTTTAATAAAAACATCGAGAGTGGCCTGACTCTGGAATAGGTCTACCACTTCCAGCGTGAATTGGCCTAGAACAAAAACATGTGAGAACCTTCTGAGACTACTAATTAAGAATGGGTGTCTTTTATTAACTAGGTCATGAGTAGTTGCCTTTTTAACTTTATGTCATTTTATTTTAAATGTTTCTAAACCAACAAATGGTTATGGTAACCTTCAATAGGAGGTGCTCTGTATTATTTGGGCTCAAACGCAGGGGTCGAAAAATTGTTCCTCCTCTTCTCCATAGTTTATTTTATCTTTATTTCACTTGAATCACTGTTAAAAAATTATCTACTTCTTACCTTGCATTTCAATAGTACGTTACAGTCACCAGTCACTTCCCAACTCAAATACTCAGCAAAATGTGGACCTGTAATATTTTAATGGCATCAGCAATTATTCTGTGAGTCTCAAACGCAAAACCAAAGCTTATTCTTAAATCCCAAGGTGATTTATGTTTGAAGTGAAAACCCAAAATTTCTAGACTTGGCTTTTAAATATTTTGAACATCTGCATATTGAATAATAAATATAATTTTCAATTATTTTATTTACTAGGAATTATTAGCATAATATTCATTTTAATTTGTTTATGGAAATAAACTTGAAATACTTTGTTTAAAAAATAGAGAATTTTCTCTTTTTCCTCCGCCTATTTTTACCTTGTTTTCTGATCCATTCTTGGCGCTGGAATTCAGCTTCTTTCTGGAGCTTTTTGTAAACTAGAAATTGAAAAACAAGGTGGGATGAAATTGAGTTGAGCAGTATAAACGCACCTGCTCACCACTGTGCTAAATGATTTATATTCATTATTATATCACTCAGACATTGTGACAGCCCTGCTTGTTTTTCACGTTTATAGGTGAAGAAATAGGATTAGAAAGGTTAAGTAATTTGTCCAAGGTTCTAAGTCTAGGAAATAGAGAAACAGTATTGGATGTTGTAAATATAAACAGCTGGCCAGCCTTTCCATTGCTTTGTTAAATGCTATATTTGAAATCTTGGTAGTTTTTATGTAGATTTACTACAATTGCGTTGTATGATTAATAGATTCGGCGTGTACCTACTTTCGCATATTTGTCTTCTCGGTGTAAGTAAAGTAAGTATGCCTTGTCAAACAGTGTCCCAGTTTGTTTCTTAGACACATTCACAGAGTTGGAGAATGTAATAATAAATATTTGCTTATCTTTATTACTGGAGAATGTAGTAATGTCCCTCCCTGGAGAATGTGGTAATAAATATTTGCTTACATAAGAGTCTATTTAAGTACAATCTTGGGGGATAGGGACAAATTCGATATTCTTTTAAATGAACTTTTATGTTTGTGAAATGAAATACTCTGTTAACTAAAAGTTAGATTTTTGAACACTGGAATTCATTTCAGAAAGAATCCCAACTCTTTCACGTGACTACTTTTGTGTTGTGGGACGTTTAGACTGAAGGAATATCAAGGTCCTCCTGTCAGTATTCCGGGGCTCTCACCATCTCCAAGGAGAACGAGAGTAGAATGGTTGGTTGCTTTTCCATCGTGAAGCTGGAAAGTGTACGTGCCCTCATCTTCGTCCTGTAGCTTTTCCATGAACATTTCAATTATGCCAGTATTTCGGTCAATATGCATTTTGTATTTCTTCCATGTGAAAAGGGAAAGACAGAAATCAGTGAGGTCGATATTTTACTTTGATGACAATAAGCCCGATGAAATTAAAATAACCCCCAAAGAATCATAAGTTCAATAAATTTTCTTGACAGCTGAGCAAGTTCTTTAACAACTTGTATCCAGGAAAAGGAAAGTATTATGTGGAATATATGACCTTGATCAGACTTGATTACTAAAAAGTCTGAAATTTAGTTTCTTAAATCTAAACAAAATTTTCTTGCCCCTAGTCTTAAGATGTCAAAAAACTGATTATAGATTTTCATTTTACCTTCTAGATTACTTTTTCTTGAGATGGGGTCACTCTGTTGCCCCAGGCTGGAGTGCAGTGGTCCAATTATAGCTCACTACAACCTCAAACTCCTTGGCTCAAGTGATCCTCCTGCCTCAGCCTCCTAAGTACTTGTAACTCTAGCCATGTGCCATCACACCTAGCTAATTTTTAAATTTTCTGTAGTGATGGCATCTTGCTATGTTGCCCCGGCTACAATCAAACTCTTTTTTTTTTTTTTTTTTTTTTGAGACAGAGTCTCACTATATTGCCCTCAGGGGAGTGCCGTGGCATCATAGCTAACAGTAACCTCCAGCTCCTGGGCTCAAATGATCCTTTGTCTCAGCCTCCTAAGTAGCTGGAATTACAGGTGCCTGCCACAACACCCAGCTAGTTTTTAGAGATGGGGTCTCGCTCTTGCTCCAGGATCTACCCATTTTGGCCTCCAAGAATGCTAGGATTATAGGGGTGAGCCACTGTACCCGGCCCATGATACTCAAACTCTTAGCCTCAAGTAACCCGCCCATGTTGGCCTTTCAGAGTGCTATGATTACAGGGGTCAGCCACTGTGCATGTCCTGTCCTTTCTGAGTCTTTAAAGTTTAATTTTTAACAATAAAAATGCATTGTTAGCCAGAAAATCAATAAAATACTACATTTTTCTGAGCCCTTTTCATTCTCAAAAGTGTCCTAGCATGGATAATACCATATAGTCAATCTGTATTTTGTTTTACTTTTTTTTTTTTTTTTTTTTTACCTGTGATAGTGATTTAAACTCCCCACCCCAACTTACCTGTAGCCTAATAGCCTTTCTTAGTCTATTCTACAATGATATTTTTTAAAAATCTAAAAAAGTGGAAAACCTACCGGCCCTTCAAAAATTTCCCTTTCATTAAATATGTAGTTGACCTTGGCGTTGCCTGACAGCTTCTCAGCCTGCATCCAAAACCGGACCTGCCCTTTCTCCAGAATTTCAACTGCCAACTGTGATTTAATTGGGACAACTATAAAAAGTAAAAAGAAACATAGTAATTATATCGGTAGCCAATTACATTGAGATGGATTTTCTAGGCAATGGAGACGACGATGAAACCTTCTTGGAAGCCCAGAAGCATAAGAGTGTTGTAGGGAAAGCCTCAGATTAAGGACGGAAGCCCTGGACTCTGATCCTTTGGCCAATTTACTTCCCTTTTCTGAATCATACTTGTCTCATCTGTAAAAATGAAGATTACTTACCTCTAGGGGAACTTCTAGTCAACATCTACGACCCTCTACTGTGGCTTTCATTAGGTTTCTTTAGGAGCAAAAGTGGGATGAAAGTTTTGGGCTGGCCCCAAGAGAGCTCGAGTCCAGTCCAAGCTCGGCTACTAACAAATGGACCTCACGGTGCTGCACTTCACCTGACTGGTCTGTAAATGAGTAGAATTAAACTAAACACCGTAACTAGCCAAGACATTTCCCAGCTCCAACATCTAAGGATTCGATATCTTAATTACTTGAAAATATTTAGGAAGGAGTTAAATTTGACTTTTTCAAACAATTTAACTCACGTTAAGGGCTCTTTCAAATGTTTTTTAAAATGAATCTTTAAAAAGAATGAATGTTGACTATATATACAAGATGAACTAGCTGGTCATGTAAACCTTTTCTATCCTAATGACCTATCAGTTCATTTTAGTTCTAAGGCCAAGCCAAAGTTCTCAGAAGTAAATGAGTGAGTCACTAGGGAGATATGGTATTGTTTTTTTCTCAAGGAATCACTGATGTACGCCTGTGTCTCTTAAGCTAGCAGTCCCCAACCTTTTTGGAACCAGGGATTGGTTTCACAGAAGACAATTTTTCCATGAACGGGGATGGGGCAGGACAAAGGGGATGGGACGGGAAGTGGAGCTCAGTAATGAGGGCAGCAGCTGTAAATACAGATAAAGCGTCACTGACTGGCCCCTGGCTCACTGCCTGCTGTGCGGCCAAGTTCCTAACAGGCCACTGACCCGAACATTTTGGCACCAGAGACCAGTTTCATTGAAGGCAGTTTTCCCAGAGCATGAGTAGGGCTTGGGGGAGGGAAATGGCTCGGGAAGCCGTGCTCGGGTAGTGAAGTGTGCAGCCTGGTTCCCTAATGGGCTTCAGCCTGGTATTGGTCAGCAGCCTGGTGGTTGAGGACCACAGGCCTAAGCCATTTAAATCTCCGGTGGCTGACTTCTCTCAAAACCAGCTTTTAAATTTCTTGTAACTTGAAAATCCTCTCTAGAAAGGCTCCCCCAACTGAAGCTTTAAATCAGATGGGGCTCCAGGGCGTACTTTGTGGAAAAGCCTGGCTGTTTCTCACAGTTCATGGTTCTTAGCTTCCTTGCTGGGAAACCATCACTCTTTATTTTCTACAAACTGTTTTCACATTTAGTCAAATTTTAGCATGTACTATGTCTTAAATTACAAGCTTCCTAAACTCGTCTCCAATGTACATTAATGTTTCTTTATGTTTATGCTAAAACAACCCTTTTCAAGCTTTGAGGTATGCTTTCCTTTGCATGATTCCATGTATACTATAAAGTTCAGTGGAAGATTCTTTCCAAGTCAGGCCTGAGAGGAGGCCAGACATCATCTGCTGAGGGTGCCACGGTGGAAGAAGATGGGTTTTGGGGTCACACAGTGACCTTGACCAGTTACCTCCTATTTAAGCTGTGTGTTCTCCCCTGCTAACACGGTTGTGCAATGAAGAAGGGTGAATGGGTTAAGGAAACACATTACGACACTATGGGTGATGACCAGTGCTTTCCAAGGTCAGTCTTCCTTCTCCCTCATTTTACTGGAGAGAAAAGAGGAGAGAGCAGAATCGTATCCAGGTGGTAGATGGAGACCGGGGCTAGTCCCTTTGCTCCTCTTCCCTCTTGTCCTGCTGTCCACTCTGCAGGACACTGGTGGTTTGCCAGTGTGGGCACCATGTCTGAGTGAAGCAGAGAATGGACAGGACCCAGGGTGGCGAGGCCAGAGGCTAAGCTTTCTCCTCACAAGACCCTCATGCTTGCTACAAGTAAGCCTTGAGGACAGTGGGAAGTCCATCTCTTCTAGAAATGTCTGGAGACTCCATTGTGGGGCACTTCATATATGAATGAGGTGGGCACCTGCGAGGCCCAGAGAGGTGATGGAGGGGACAGGGTGAGCCCTGAGGGAAGCCTCCAGCTCCCATAAAGTTCACTGTTCTCCCTGAGTCATAAGAACATCATGTGGGGAGCACTGGTCATGGTGAATTGCCACAGAGGGCACAGAGGGGACAGCAGGTGCAGGCAGGGAGACAGCCCACGCTGTGGTTAGGGAAACAGGTTCTGGGGCAGACCTAGGTTAGGCAGCTGTGTCAAGTCATCCCAGCACTGACCTTTTTAAGGTTGTGGTGGAGGTCAAATGATATAAATACCCCATAAAGAGTCTGGCTTGTTATAAGTGGTCTATAAGTGCAGGCTACTGGTATTTTAGTATCTCTTTCCTCTTCCAGTTGCTTCAGCAACATCCTACAATCACCAATTTTAGGTGACAACTAAGAGAACACACCGACAAATGCATATTTATGTGCACGTCCTGTGTATATCTGTACATACGCCGTGTATATGTACAAGTGGGATAACAGGTGTCTACAGATGAAGAGTCGGTATGAAGGGTATGGACTATACCAAAGTATACTCTTCCTTCTCCCTATAAAAATACCTTAAATCCTTGGCAGACGGATATATATTCAAATAAGCTACTTTTCCACATTGTAATTGTTATCAATACTGGCAAGACAGATTCAGTTATTTTCTATTTTTAGCTGTATACATTTTCCTTTTGTATTTTTCTCAGATCTAAATTTCCTTAAGCACTTTCCTCTAGCAGTTAATTTGCTCCAGCAAAATAGGTTATTCGCAGATTTAAGGCATATGTTCAGTGGTTTTCAAAATATTTTTGAAAATAGCTTAATAAAGGAGAATTTACTGTGCTAAAGGGTAAAGTAATATCATACTCTTTTCTTCTTCTCCGCTTTCTCCTTCTTTTTGAGACACAGTCTCACTATGTCGCCCTTAGAGTGCTGTACTATCATAGCTCACAGCAACCTCCAACTCCTGGGCTTAAGTGATTCTCTTGCCTCAGCCTCCCAAGTAGCTGGGACTACAGGTGCCCACTACAACGCCCAACTATTTTTTTGTTGTAGGTGTCATTGTTGTTTTAGCCGGCCTGGGCCAGGTTTGAACCTGCCAGCCCTGGTGTATGTGGCTAGCACCCTAGCCGCTGAGCTACAGGCACTGAGCCCTCTTTTCTTCCTTCTCCTCCTCCTCTTTCTCCTCCTCCTCCTTTTTATTTTTTTTTATTTTTGGCTAGAATGCAGTGGTATCATCATAACTCTCTACAACCTCAAACTCACCGGCTCAAACAATCCTCCTGCATCAGCCTCCTGAGTAGCTGGGACCACAGGTGCATCCTACCATTCCTGGCTAGTTTTTCTACTTTTAGTAGAGATGGGGTCTCACTCTTGCTCAGGCTAGTCTTGAACTCCTGAGCTTAAGCAATCCACCCACCTCGGCCTCCCAGGATTACAGGCATGAGCTACCTTGCTTGGCCAGGAATACTATACCCTTTATTAATTCTGTACGAAATGAGACCACTTAAAACTTTACAAAGATCTCTATAAAATGACTGTACTAACATGCCAACAAATACTAAGAGGAAGTGGATGTGAATTAAGAGATCAGATAAGCTGCTTTAACCCCGTCATCAGATCTCTGAAAATATTCATGTGACGACCTCACTGGTGTGCTAGTGGTAGGTGAAAGAGAAATACCAGAGCTGGAATGTTTAAAATGCTGCTTTCAGGGGCTACCATGAGCTTCCTTGCACTGGGAGGTCACACACTTGCGTGTCAGAGTTGTTTCAGACACATTCTTGGCCTGTGCCTACCAAAACACTCTAATGAAAGGACACTTGAGTTTGCACTACCTTCTCTCCTAGGACCAACGGAGTACTCAACATAAATGACAATGACATCAGGCAATGTCCTTGACGTTAATTCATTCTGTCTCCAAGTCCAAGTGATCACTGAACTCCAGGGAGGCCCAGGTGGCTCGAGCCCTACAGTAACATGCACCCTCTCTTATCTCCATCCTGAATGTAAATGTTGTTTGGACCAGTTATTGCCTAGACCAGTGATGTGCAACAGGTATGCCACAGCATCCTGGTGTGCTGTGAGAGGATCTCAATTGTGCTGTGAAAAAATTTAAAGATCATTAGTTAAATTGCTTTTGAAAAAAGGTCAAAGCACCATAAATGTATTCTTTATCTTACCTTTTTTTTTTTTGGATCAACGTAATTTAAGTGTGCTGTGGAAGTTAAACTATAAGTTCAAGTGTGCCGAGAGATAAAAAAGGTTGAAAAACAGTGAACTAGGCAATCGATGTTTACCGTCTGACTAAGGAGATTAGTGGATACTGCTGTTTGTCCCCGTGTCCCCCAATATTGAAGAGTGCATGAGGCCACCATCCTATGTGACGTGGAGACACACACTTCTGCTCGGAGCAGTGGGTTCTAGGATTGCTGTTCCGTTTTGATCTATGTTATGTTTCTCCTGAAGAGTTCTCAGATCAACCAATACCGTACTTAATATCTCTTATAACATCGCTATATAGCAGGTGCTATAAACTATTACAACAGCCACTTCTGGAAAAGAAACCGAGGCGCAGGGAAATGAGAGTGAGCTGCTCGGCTTTACGGAGTGAGTTGAAAGTACAGAACAAAGATAGTCCAGGCCAAACCTCTGCCTTCTGTACAGTTTTTCAGAATTGCCTTGTTCACGATATGCCTTTTTCTAGTTTTGTGGCAAATACCCTTGCCAAATGCCACATGGCAGACTCTCCCTTAGAATTTGGAAGTCTGCATCCTATAGTTGTGCCCCAGGGCTGCTCCACTCTGCTGCTTTGCTGAGCAAAGTTGACTTTGAAAACATGACGGCTGGGGCCAGGAGCCACCAGCAGCCGCCTCACCATCAAATAAGTCATTCTTTGCCGATGTAAGAGAAGGTGGGCAATTGGTTCTAGAGTAGTGCGTGTGTTTTTAAAGCACAGTCTCCATTAAGAAGTTAGTAAAAGGCTAAGAATCTTCCTCCTAGAAAAATGCATATACACGAATAAACAAAGTTTCACCCCCCGGGTTTGGGATATAGTTTTCTGGGTACTTGAAACTTCTACAAGGAGTTATAATTTTTTTAATTATTTCAATTATTTAAAAATATGTTTTTAAAATTATTTAAAATACCTGATTTTAAAAGTAAGGAGGGTATGCTATCACATTCTATTACTGACTCAAGCTCTAGGGTGCGATTGTCTGGATGTTTCACTACTTTGGCCAATGAGAGCTAATGGCAAGAGGTTCTCTCACGCCAGTGGAAACGTCTGAGTGACATTTCAGACTCCTTTCTCTGCTCTTAGGGGTCAACTGCGGAATTTAATCTTTCGTGTAGAAGGCACTTTATTGAAGGATGAGTAGACAGTTCAGAGGGATTCTTTTTCTTACTCGGGAATCTTTACCTATTTTCCAGTTTAAAATGATAGGTATTATCTTCAGATTGTTTTCATTTACAGGTACAATTTTTCTATGAAGGGCCAACATCACTAGGAAGAGATTAGTTTGCCAAAAGACATATCAATGAATATATCCAGAAGATAGATTGTGATTCCCAAACATGTAGGCATCAAGTGGAGAACCTAATTACCTAGATATTACACCTGTGTACTGGCCTGACACCACTTTATGTAATGGCACTTGGGATGTATTTTCTATGTTAATATCCTTGGTATTTCTGGAGAACAATGGCAAGGAAAAGAATGTTACGTCTAGAATGTGCTAACGATGTGTCTTCTTTGATCCTCATCAGAGCTGTCATCTGCTCTATTCCAGCAACTTTCCTCAAGTAAGAGTGCTAATATCTGCAAATGTACTGTGGACACTTACTTGGGAACTTGTGTTCTTGACTGAGAGCAAGTAAACGTTTCAATTCTGTAGGGAAAAAAAGAAAACAAACCTTAAACTACTAGAACAAAAGTCACCTAGTAGTGAAGAATTGAGAAATGAAAGGCTCATTAGCCTTGTCAATGAGCTGATTTGAAACTTACCTTCTTCATCTATTAAGTAGCTCGATGCTACGCCATCAGTGTCTGTGACATCACAGGAGTAAATGCCCACATCATCCGTCCCGAGATCTTTGAAGGTTATTTTTGTCCTTCAGAATGAGATACTGTCCTTAGAAATGATGCTGTGTGGGACCTGTGAACCTGCATTTCAGCCTCACTGGGCATTTGCATCTGACACTCCATTCATTTCAAACCCTTCTCTTGGTGACCTAAAGCCTCCCCATTCTTGGTGTCTTAAGTGAAGTGTCATTTTCTCTAGGAAGACTTTTCCGACCCTCTTCTGGTGGACCTGCAACCCCCTATCCCACACTATTGCGTATCAGCACAAGTGGATATGCTTTGCTGGGGAGTTCGAAATTCCCCCCTGGGGCAGAACCTGCTGTTGGTTACCCCGGGTGCCTCTCCCAGGACATCCCACCACTTCCTTTTCTGAAGTTGTCACACAGCACCTGTAGCCTCCCCACTGTATAATCCTTGTGTCTTCAGAGGCGGGTCTGCTTTGTTTACTGCTGTGTTTCCAGCACCCAGGACCTCGTCTGGCACATGATAAACAAGCAAACAGCTCAGTGCTCTAGTTCATCCTGTTCTCTAACTTTGGCAAGTTATATTGGTAGCCAGTGACTAAAAGCAGCCAAACGTTTAAATGTTAAGTGCACAATCTGGAAGGAAAACCATGGTTTGTCTTTCCTTCAGACAAATGTGTTTTACTTCAAGAACTTTACAGCAATAGGGACATAAAAATGTCTTTTAATTATATTCAGCATTTCCTTGCCATTCAAGGAATGACAAAATTGCTATTTCTTTCTTTGACTTCTGAGATATGTTGGGCTTCTTTGTAATAGGAAAACATGCTTAGAAATACTTTGTTTTATCAAACACAATTGCAATGGTTGAAGCTATGAAAATATAAAGCTTGGTAAAGTGTTTACTACAAAGCTTTTGCTATAAAGCAAAGTAAAAAGAAAACTCAAAATTTTGGAGCTAAAAGGAAATGATAGATCATAAAATCTTCCCCTCCTGAGTTTTATAGAAAAAGAAATCTGAGGTCCATGGAAGTTAAATAGCTTCCAGAGGTCATCAAGCCAGCTTCTGGGAGAGCCTGGCCTAGAACTCATGAATCCTACGCTTCCCATACAGAGTCCCTTCCAGGGCACGATTGCATCACTCCCCAGTGATGGTGAGAAAAGCAGAAGAGACTATACTTAGTCCATTTCATTTACCATAATTTGCATCATCAACTAGCAAGTTCTTCCTAGTCCTCCATAAACTTCCTCATCTTTAAGATTTCAAAATGTCATAGATAATGAGAATCATCTTTAAAGTTGAATGTAAGGTCAATCAAACTTTTCTAACATCATACACAAGATAAGACATGAGAAAGAACTTTAAATGGAATAATGGGAAAAACACTTTTTAAGGATTATTTTCCATGTTTAAGTTGGTTACGATGTATTACAATACCAGATATAAAATATTTGTGACTTCATCTTATTCTAAATAATTTAAGTGGAAATCAAAGAGCCTACCTCGCACTTCTCTCATGAAAAGGAAATAATTATTGTGATCGAAATAGTCCTTACTTGTTGCCTTTGCTTTCCACTTCTAGTCGAGGTGAGCCCTCAGTGGACACATAATCTTTGGACCAGATGAATTCGGATTTTGGAGATGTCTTATCACATTCGAAATTCAATGAAATGACTCCATCATCATCCACATTTACAACAACTTCTTTGGTTCCTAGAAGATCAAGAAAAAAAAAAAAAAAGGTACTGATACTTTGTGGTACAAATTAGCCAAATAATTTATTACCTTGAGAGTCTTCACTTTAGCCTTTAAGCAGGGCCTGAGTGAGCCTGGGCCAGGGAGGAAAATCCCAACTGCTCACTATGGACAGCAGTCCTGTGCTGCAATCCAACTTTTACACTGTAACATGGAAATAAATGAATGTGCCAAATTTCAACACGATGAACTGTCTTGTTTTTCCAGGGTTGAGGAAAAATTGGTTGATGCGACTGATGGAACAGTTATGGGAGCAGATCGATTATAATAGAACAAGTAAGCCTTGGGAAAAAGCAAAGTCGAATGATTCTTATCAGGCCATAATTCATGACTTTTCTTTCCTTCAATAACAGCCACAGCCAATCAGTCATCAGGAAAGAATATTTATACAAAGAGTTATAGAAACCAAAGAGAATTGAAGAGAAGAAAGTAAAGAGGCTAAGAATTGCCTGTATTCACATGTTCGAAGTCTGCAAGTCATTTAAGAATGGAGAAACACAAGGGAACAGGGGAGGAGCAAGATGGTGGCCGAGTAACAGCTTCCCTGCAACTGGGCACCGTGAATCTGGGGAGATAAGACTCTAGGCATCTCTGGCTGGTGGGATCTGCCTATAATCATCCCTTTGAGGATATAGGGAGTCAGCAAGAGACTTCTGGACCCCAAGAGGAGGACAAAAACAGTGGAAAACTGGCAAGTGGTGGTGTGTGTTCAATCGGTCTAATCCTGCTGGCAGCTGTAAGTACAGCAGCAGTGAGACTACAAACTGGGAAGACCTTACCTGTGAACTGTTTTGGTGTTGTTGGACTTGGCACTCAGTTGAACTGCCTTGGGCAGAGTTTGAGCAGGAGTGCGGAGAACTCTGGGTGCTGTCTAGGGCCCCAAACTGAGCTGCTAAGCTAGATGAAGTTAACAGTGTTCGGCTGTGGGCCACAGGGAGCCATCGTGAGAGAACTGCCCCGGCAAACTCCGCCCTGAGGGTCACAGAGCAAGGATCGAGTGGGAGCTAGTAACCTAGTGACTGAGCAGCCTAAAGGTGGGTACCGAGCCGCCTTACAGCCTTAACCCTCCAGGGCAGAGTGAGACCAGTTTTGGCACACTGGGTAAGTGGATAGCCACTTCAGCAGTGATCCCAGAGACAAGCACTTTCCTGGGAAAGCTTCTGCTTATCCAAATTTAGATGTTTAAAGTGACTTTTAAGAGGGCTGAGGAGAGATTCAGGGTCTCCACCCTGTGGGGTTTGAGAAATCAGCAGAGGCCTCCAGTTGTATCAGCATTGTGATTAACATCTCATACCTCAGAAGACCACCTGTTGCCCAGACAATATTCAACAAGATATATATACTGCTTTGTTTTGGGGGTTTTGTTTGTTTGTTTGTTTGTTTGTTGTTTATTTTGTTGTTGTTGTTTTATTTTTTCATTTCAACCTTTTCCATACAGATTTTTTCTTTTCTTTTTTTTTCTTCTTTCTTTTCTTTGTTCATTTTTCTAGTTTAAATACAATTTCCCATTGCTGCCTTTTTCAATAATTAGAACTTCATTTTTGCTAGTGTTTCTGTTGCCCTCAAGGGAACCACCCAACCTGGCACCCCCAGAAGTTGGGGTTTTTTTAAGGTTGGGTCAAAGTACCCTATTGTACACCTATACTGCTCCTGTCTCCCTCTTTCTGTGCCTCTCTTCTTTTTGTCAATATTCCCTGTTACCCACCCACTCTCTTTTCTCTATTTTCTTTTCATTCTTTCTTTCTTTTTCTTTCTTTTATCCCTTTTTCCTCTTCAACCTTCTTATCCTTCTGGTCCTATACCAAAAGGACTCATTGAAACCTTAGTCCACAGGCATGGGAACTTAAAGAGCAAGAGGAAATGAAAGGAAAATTAGGGCAAGGAAACAGATAAAAGAAATCACTCATGAGGAAGAATCGGCAGAAAACCCCTAGCAACATTAAGAACCAGTCCAGAGCAACCCCTCCAAGGGACCAAGAGGTAGCTACTGTGGCGGATCCCACCTATAAAGAAATGTTAGGAATGACAGAAAGG
This sequence comes from Loris lydekkerianus, assembly GCA_963574355.1. Taxonomy (NCBI): domain Eukaryota; kingdom Metazoa; phylum Chordata; class Mammalia; order Primates; family Lorisidae; genus Loris; species Loris lydekkerianus. Next base: position 45,777 of record CAUYPK010040933.1, read on the forward strand.
GAATTTAGAATACACATGATGAAAACAAAGAAGGAAATGATGGAAACAATGAAGGAGACTGCTAATAAAGTGGAAAATAACCAAAAGGAAATCCAAAAACTGAATCAAATAAGAGATGAATGATATGAAGAATATAGAAAGGATATAGTGGAGCTGAAGGAACTGAAGCAGTCAATTAGGGAACTTAAAGATGCAATGGAAAGTATCAGCAATAGGTTAGACCATGCAGAAGAAAGAATTTCGGAGGTAGAGGACAAAGTTCTTGAGATAACTCAGACAATGGTCATCTACGTTTAATCTACTTAAACAGAACAATTTTCAGCCTAGAGTTCTATACCCTGCTAAGCTAAGCTTTAAAATTGATGGAGAAATCAAATCATTTATGGATATACAAACATTGAGGAAATTCGCCACAACAAGACCAGCTCTACAGGAAATACTTCAGCCTGTTCTACACACTGACCATCACAGTGGATCAGCAGCAAAGTAAGAACTCAGAAATTAAAGGACAGAACCTAACTTCCACATTGATGCAAAAGATAAAATTAAGCAATGGTCTCTCACAAAATAAGATGAACAGACTACTACCACACTTATCAATTATCTCAATAAATGTTAATGGCTTGAATTCCCCACTGAAGAGGCATAGATTGGCTGACTGGATTAAAAAACACAAGTCATCCATTTGCTGTCTGCAAGAAACACACCTGGCTTTAAAAGACAAATTAAAACTCCAAGTCAAGGGTTGGAAGACAATTTTTCAGGCAAATAGAATTCAGAAGGAAAGAGGAGTTGCAATCTTATTTTCAGATACATGTGGATTTAAAGCAACTAAA
>CAUYPK010040934.1:0-20835 GCA_963574355.1 Loris lydekkerianus
TGTTTACATGGATGTAGCTGGAACATATTCTTCTTAGCAAAGGATCTCAGGGATGGAAGAAAAAGTATCCAATGTACTCACCCCTACTATAAAGCTAAATTATAGCTTTCACATGAAGGCTATAACCAAACTATGACACAAGACTATCGGGAAAGTGCCAAGGAAGGGGAATGGAGGGGGGAGGTTTTGGTGGAGGGAGGGTAATGGGTGGGGCCGTATCTGTGGTGCATCTTAGAATGGGTACAGGTGATTGCACTAATGTACACAGCTATGATTTAACAATAAAAAACAAACAAACAAAAAAAACAAATAAATTATGGTAGCCTGTATTTCAATTACAAATGCAGAGCAAACAACAGTAACCAAGGATATTGCCTTACCGTTCTTAAGAGCCTCATCTCTCTTGTGCTGAGACTGTATTAACCCTTCTATTTCCTGCATATCAGATGCTCAATTATGGTGAGAAACCAGGAATAGGAAACAGGATTAAGTATGAGAAATATGAAAAACTAAGAGACGAAGCATTAGCTAGAGACTATTTTAATGTTCAAATTGAAATAAATCTATAACTGAATAGGACTGAAAATTAATCCTTACCCAGTCTTCCACTAACCACCAGGCGGAAGGTTGAAAGGAAATCCTTATTAAATATAGACATACAACTGTGTTACAGTGAATGAATCGTAGGATCTTGCTACATATGCTTAATGTGATATCTGTCAACTGCAATATTCAGTTTTATTTATTTAACATTTTAATTTTAGTTGACAGGATAAATGTTGTTTTTGCAATTAAAGGGATATGAGTGGTATTACTGGAGCTTACCAATACCTCATTCTCTTATCTTTACTTGACATATGGAAAACTGTGTTCAGCCCTCTTGCAGTTAGGTAGGACTGGGTGACTAGTTCTGGTCAGGGGGTCATCTGAAACAAAATTTTCCATGACCTTTTCCTGGCAGGAATATCTGAAGAGGCCAGTAGTATTCTGAGTCCCTGATGAGACAGAGTAACTTCCTGTCCCCCTCAGGAAACTTTCGTGGAATATATCATGAGAGAAAAATAAACTTGTTTGGGGAGCTAGTAAGATTTCTGGATTATCACAAAAGCATAAGGTTAGTAGCCTATCCTGATTAATTCAAAGGATAATTATCAAGAAAAATGTTTTTAAAGCTTCACAATATTACTGTGAGACTAAACAGAAAGAATCTTCTTCACTGGACTTACTTTGACTTAATACAAAGAAAACGACAAAAATCTTGAGTTTTTGATTGGAATTGTGTTTAACTATAGATAATTGAGGAACAGATTGCATATGAAAGTAATTTTATTGTTTGAGCTTACTGAATTGTGCCATACTTTATGATTTCTTTTATATTTTTTATTTTTTTCTCTCTGTCCTCACTTATGCTTTTATTGCTTTTTTTATTAACACTGTGAGTCCTTTCTGCTGTGATCAGACAATTCTGTAAGCTTTTCAATCTTAAGAAATAAGTTCTTCATGAATAAAGTACTTGAGATCTAATTTATTGCATGGACATTATGACATCTGTTTTGGCTATTTGCAATATTATTTTCTGTTTATCAACCATGTTTAGTTTAAGTAGCCAGATAAATGATCATTGGAAAACATAAGTTATTGATGTATATTATGGTCATATTAATTGTAGATTTTATTTATTACTTGTTAAAACACAATAGCTACACACATGATATTATCTAAGGATAATATCTAAAGATCTAAGGATAATTATAATCTTGCATAAAATTTCATTGACTCATGTACTAAAAACCAGTTGTCTACTTTGACATGGTTAAAATGGTGAATTTTTTTTTTTTTTTTTTAGACAGAACCTCAAGCTGTCACTCTGGGTAGAGTGCCCCGTGGCATCACAGCTCACAGCTACCTCCAACTCCTGGGTTTAAGTGATTCTCCTGCCTCTGCCTCCCAATTAGCTGGGACTATAGGTGCCCATGGCTGTTTTTTTTTTTTTTTTTTTTTGGTTGCAGCCGTCATTGTTGTTTGGCAGGCCCGGGCTGGATTCGAACTCTCCAGTTCAGGTGTATGTGGCTGGTGCCTTAGCCACTTGAACCACAGGTGCCGAGCCTAAAATGGTGAATTTTATGTTCTATAAATTCATTTCAACAAAAAAGTCATTGACCCTTTGTTTAATACAAGTAATTTCTCAAATAAATTGAAAAATAAAAGAGAATCTAAGGATTCTCTCTGGAAAACTCACACAGGATGGAGGAGTTCCCAGTATTCTAGTACTCCTTCTGAGAACAAAGAGGAATTTGGATTTTAAAAGTTTTTTAAGATTTTAAAAGTTATTTATTTAATCTGAAAGTAGTGACTTACCCATTATGCAGTTCTTCCCTATAGAAAAACTCATTTGCAGGCCGGGTGCCATGGCTCATGCCTACAATCCCAGCACTTTAGGAGTCTGAGGCAGGTGGATTGCTTGATTTCAGACCAGCCTGAATAAGAGTGAGACCCCATCTCTACTAAAAATAGGAAAAACTAGCCAGGCATTGTAGCAGTTACCTGTAGTCTCAGCTTCTCTGGAGGCTGGGGCAAGAGAATCACTTGATCCCAAAAGTTTGAGGTTGCTGTGAGCTATATGATGCTATGGCACTATACCAAGTGTGACAAAGCAAGACTCTGTCTCAAAAAAACAGAAACAAAAACACCTCATTTGTATCCCCTGAATTTATTAAAATTTTTAAAAAAGGATTTATATAAGGAAAGTATAAAGAACTCCTGGAAAGCATAAGAAAAAGAATAGTAACTCATAAAACAATGGACAGAAGTATTAAAAGTGCACTTCACAAAAGATGCACCCAAATTTCCATTAACTATATTTAAAAAATCAGCTTCATGACTCATCAAGGATATACAAATTAAATATACGATGTAATACCACTGTACACCCTCTGGAATGAGTAAAATGAGTGGTGGCTGGGGAATACTGATACCAAGTGTTGGCAAGGACAGGGATGACATGGAATTCTCATTGGTAGAATGAGAATATAAATTGCTGCTGTTAGTCTGGAATCATCTTTGAAAATACCTGCTAGAGCCCTCAGTCTCAGCAATTCAATTTATAAATCTTACACTCAAATAAATGGGTACATAAATTCACAAAGGACATGGAGAAGAATATTTATAATAGTCCCAAACTGGGAAAAACCCAAATGTCCATCAGTGACCAAATGAATAAATAAATTATGGTATACACTGGAATACTATATATAACTATATGGATGTATTTCACAAACAATATGAAGTTAAATAAGTCGGACCTCCCCTCCAAAGACCCAAATAGGCATCTTTATATATTACTACAGTACAGTAAATATATTTTATGAGTGTACCTATTTCTAGAGAAGGATGATTCTCTTCCAAAACCAGGTAAAATAGACTTATGGTATTAGATGACAAGAGCATTTACCCTACAGGTATGAGAAAGTGGGACAATGCAGCCTTTTGTCCCATCTGCAGTGCTGGTAAAGTTTAGTTTCATGGTCTGGATGCCCGTTACATGGGTACATTCACTTAGTTAAAATTATTTGAGTTGAAACTTATCCTACATATACTCTTCCAAATGTATGCTATTCTTTTTTTTTTTTTTTTTGCAGTTTTTGGCTGGGGCCGGGTTTGAACCCGCCACCTCCAGTTGGGGCCGGCGCCCTACTCCTTTGAGCCACAGGTGCCGCCCTGTATGCTATTCTTTAACATTTGAGAAGTACTCATTTTCCTATAAGAGGAAAAAAATGGCTTTCAGAAGCAAATTTTGCGATCAAATCATCAACCCACACTCTTCTTTGAAACCTTGAATTTTGGGACAGGAGTTTGTTATGACAGCTAAACATACTGCGGAGGCTTTACAAACAAAAGGAAGGGTAGATGGGGTAAGAAATAGATGTGTAAATAGCTATATCTGCTGGAAGGCACTTTTACACACAGGAACCTACGGAATTATCCACTACCACAACTACATACTACCTTTTGTTTGAGTAAAAGACTTTTCTAAGCATTTATACATTTGAACCCAATTCTTTGAAAACAGGGAAAAAAGACTGTACATCTTATAGATCTTTAAAATACTGTTTACTTTACATCCTTTTAAAAAGGTATTGTTTTTAAGATGATTTCGTGAAATTCCTGTCCTGAGTCATGTTTGTGATATGTCACATTATGTCACATCAAGTTATCTTACACTGAATAAACAGAAGAACAGAACAGAAGAAGAATAAACAGAAGGTTATATGAACTTAACATGACATTTGCCAGCTATTTTTTCTGCTTAAACGAATATGTTCCAAATCTCTAGATTAATAGCTTTTTAGAAAAACTATAAATCTTATAAAGTAATGAAATAGTCATTTCTTTATATCTCAGTAGTGTCTACATGTGTGAGTACACCTAATTCTAGATAAGGAAAGAGTTTTACTAGAAATAGCATGCTTTTCTTTCACATTTTATCTTCTTTCTTGTCTTTGCATATGAATGTACATGAATAAACTTGTTTTACTTCCTTCTTTGAAGCATAGTTACCCATAACATGGTAACTATCTAGCCCAAGTGGAATTTAGCCAGAATAAAGGAAAAAGAACTAATTGAAATTTAACAGAAAATTTTCCCAGAAAGTATTTATTAAACTTACCATTTGTTATGAAAAACATTATGAAGTTCTAAATGACCTAAAATAGCTCCCACCATTTTTATTTCTAATTAAGAAGGCAACATAAAGTGAGATGCTCAGAACAATGTTCAGGTAATGTAGGAAAAAAAGATTTTTCTCACTGAGGAAAAGGAGTCACTCTACATACACACAGCTGTCCTCATTAATGTAAATTATGTAGTTACGGTAAGCCATACTTTATGCTCTCATATCTTATTATAAATGTAGGTTTAAATAAAATACCCACTGAATGAACAATGTAATTTTTTCTTTTTAGAGGAACTGCAGAAGCTACCATTTCATAAGTAACTGCTTAGCTCAAGGTCTAGGGATAATACAAAAACATTCAGTTCCACATCAGTATTATAACTTTAAAGGTATCATGCAGAGGTATTATAGAGAATGTATGAGATAGTATGTAAAGTTCCTGTTCTGCACTATGCCATTTAAGTAGTATAAGCACTTTTAGTACTATTAGTATCATATAGTAAGCTATCTTTTTTTATGTCAAAAATTTTAAAAGACCTCTACTAAATCAATAAGGTTATGGCAGCAAGGAATATGGGAAATAGTAGTAGTCTTGAAATAAAAAAAAAGCAGAATAATAAAATGATTCAGTGTGTGGGACTGATCGTCAAACAAGCATGATTTAAAATGCTGTTCTGGCACTGATTCTCTGTGTCCACATTTGTAAATGGGAAAGTTAATACTTAACTCTTGTGATTGTGGTAAATATGAGATGTGACAGTAGTTGCACATCTTAGTACTATGCCTGCAAATAATATGTGCTAACTAGAAGTTCTTTGCTTTGGAGATAGTCTCACTTTATTGCCCTCAGTAGAGTGCGATGCCTCACAGCTCACAGCAACTTCAAACTCTTGGGCTCAAGCAATTCTCTTGTGTCAGCCTCCCGAGTAGCTGGGACTACAAGTGTAGCATAATGCATTAATGTACACGGTTATGATTTAATTAAAATGCATAAATGCATTAATGTATAGTTATGATTTAATAAAAAAATTAAGAGTAAAATAAAATAAAGAAAATTAGTTCCTTTATTCTCTTTTCCTGATAATATTCCATTTTTAGATTCAGCATAGTAATATAAAATTAAGAACATTTGCTTTGAGGTTTAAAAAAAAGACTTTTGTGGCCAGGCACAATGGCTCGTGCCTAAAAGACTTTTATGCAATAATCCGCCTGCATCATACTTTTTCTTCATCTGTAAAAGATATATGTGGTGAGATTGTTGTGACCATCAAATGAGGTAATGCACAAATAATGTGTTTCATTTAGTTTTGTAGACAACAAACAAGTGTTATTAAATAATAACATTAAAGCATTAAAGAAGCACCCTTTCTCTGTACTCAGAATCAAAAAAGTTAATATACCGTATATACTCGAGTATAAGCTGAGTTTTTTCGGCACAAAATTTGTGGCGGAAAACCCAAAATCGGCACAAATTTTGTGCCGAAAAAACTCGGCTTATACTCAAGTATATACAGTATATTTTGAATATCATTCAGGAATAAGACATTAACACTTGAATTTATGTACAGTGTAGTAGAGACTGTATGACAAGTATATTGAAGATTTGTTTCCCTTAAGCAGGAAGGCCTTCCTTAGCCTCAGAATTCACTTGTAACAGGAATGATATATTATTATGGTATCAGATTAATGCCTACTTGTAAAGCCCTTTAAAAGTAAAACATGCTCTCTAAATGTTTAGCATTTATTTCTAGTAACACCTAACATGGTTATGCTCTTCAAAATAGTTACTGCTTGATGAGTTGTTATATAACATGATGTGCCAAAAATGAAAGCTGCTATAACATCAGATGAATCATTTCATAATTACAGCAGTAAGTAGAATTTCTATTATTAAATATTTATACCTATTAATATATTATTCTCTGACGGTTCATTTTGTCTCATAAAATTAAGGCATTTTAATTCATTTAATTCCATACTTCAAGGCACTGTAAAATAAAGCTTAAGCTTCTTGGAAACTCCTGAATTACTAGTACTGTAGAACTACACTGTCCAATATGGTAGGTAATTACTACTACTATTGAATCTTGAAACATAGCTAAAATGACTGCAGAATGCAGTTTTTAAATTTTATTCAAATTCAATTAAACTGATATTCAATTTAGTAATTGTAATAATTTTAAGAATTTGTGGAATAACTTGGGTACCTGAAATTCTTCAACTGTATGCTTTAGGAAATGTAAATTCAGGTAAGGTATTTCTAGTAAAAATTAGAAGTAAAACATCTGATTGGAGATGTACTCTAGGATGTAGTAAAACACACATACATGGCTTGCATGTAGTTTTAAAAACTTTATTCAAATTAATGAGGGTACAATATTTAGGTTACATTGTTCTCACTACCAGGGTAAAATTACATTTGTAGAAGAGCTCCTCACCCTGAGGGTGTGTTATACACCCTGCACAATGTGCACATTAGGTGAGATCATACCTCATGCCCTCCCTCCTTCTGTCATACGTCCTTCCCCCTCTCCCTACCCACTTCCCTCTACCCCTGAATTGGACTATAATAGTGTTTTAATGTTCTTATATATTCTTATGTTTTATGTTTATATATGAAATCAATATATAAACGTGTAATTGTTTATTGATTTCATATTAGTATGCAGTATAGTGGATATTTATTTTTCCATACTTGTGATAATTTACTAAGAAGAATGTATTTCTTTTTTTTTTATTCTTAAATCATAGCTGTGTACATTAGTGCAATCAAGGGGTACAATGTGCTGGTTTCATATACAATCTGAAATATTCTCATCAAACTGCTCAACGTAGCCTTCATGGCATTTTCTTAGTTATTGTATGTAGACATACGTATTTGGCATTTAGTAAGTTTTGCCTGTACCTATTCTAAGATGCACCATAGGTGTTGCCCCACCCATTACCCTTCTCCAACCTAACCTCCCCCCTCCCTTCCCATTCCTTGGCCCTTTCCCCATAGTCTTCCGCTATAGTTGGGTTATAGCCTTCATGTGAAAGCTATAAATTAGATTCATAGTAGGGCTGAGTACATTGGATACTTTTTCTTCCATTCCTGAGATACTTTGCTAAGAAGAATATGTTTCAACTCCATCCAGGTAAACATGAAAGAGGTAAAGACTCCATCTTTCTTGAAGGCTGCATACTATTCCATGGTATACATGTACCACAATTTGCTAGTCCATTCGTGGGTCGATGGGCACTTGGACTTCTTCCATGACTTAGCAATTATGAATTGGGCTGCAATATTTATCTGCAAAGACATCTGATACAGATGTCTTTGTTGTATTTGATTTTTGGTCTTCTGGGTACAAACCTAGTAAAGGAATTATAGGATCGAATGGCAGGTCTATTTTTAGGTCCCTAAGTATTTTCCAAACATCCTTCCAGAAGGAACGTATTAGTGTGCATTCCCACCAGCAGTGTAGGAGTGTGCCCTTTCCTCCACATCCACGCCAACATCTCTGGTTTTGGGATTTTGTTATGTAGGCTACTCTTTCTGGGGTTAGGTAATATCTCAAAGTAGTATTGATTTGAATATCTCTAATGATTAAGGATGATGAGCTTTTTTCCATGAGTTTGTAGATAGTGCATCTGTCTTCTTTAGAGAAGTTTCTCTTCAAGTCCCTTGCCCACCCTGAGATGGGATCACTTGTTCTTTTCTTGCTAATACGTTTGAGTTCTCTGTGGATTCTGGTTATGAAACCTTTATCGGAGGTATAAACTGCAAATATTTTCTCCCATCCTGAGGGCTGTCTGCTTGCTTTACTTATTATGTTCTTGGCTGTGCAGAAGCTTTTTAGTTTGATCAGGTCCCAGTAACGTATATTTGATACTGCTTCAATTGCCTGGGGAGTCCTCCTCATAAAATATTAACCCAGCCCGATTCCTTCAAGAGTTTTCCCTTCACTTTCTTCAAGTGTTTTTATAGTTTCATGTTTTAAGTTTAAATCTTTTATCCAGTGAGAGTCTGTCTTAGTTAATGGTGAAAGCTGTGGGTCCACTTTCAGTCTTTTACAGATTGCCAGCCAGTTCACCCAGCGCCATTTATTAAATATGGAATCTTTTCCCCACTGAATGTTTTTAATTAGCTAGTCAAAAATCAAATTATGGTAAGTAGCTGGGTTCATCTCTTGGTTCTCAATTCTTTTACAGACATCTACTTCTCTGCTTTTGTGCCAGTACCATGCTGTTTTGATCACCGTCGATTTATAGTACAGTCTCAGGTCTGGTAGCGTGATTCCTCCTGCTTTGTTTTTATTGCTGAGTATTGTTTTGGATGTTCAAGGATTTTTCTGATTCCACATAAAACAAAGTATTATTTTTTCTGGATCTTTAAAATATGACAATGGAGCTTTAATAGGAATTACATTAAAATTATATATTGCTTTGGGTAGTATAGACATTTTAACAATGTTGATTCTTCTCAGCCATGAGCATGGTATGTTTTTCCATTTGTTAACTTCTTCAGCTATTACTTTTCCTAAAGTTTCATAGTTCTCTTTGTAGAAATCTTTCACATCCTTTGTTAGGTATACTCTCAAATATTTCATCTTCTTTGGCACTACTGTGAAAAGAATAGAGTCCTTGACTGTTTTTTTGGCTTGGCTATTGTTGGTATATATAAAGGCTACAGATTTATGGTGTTGATTTTGTAGCCTGAGACACTGCTGTATTCCTTGATCACTTCTAAAAGTTTTGTAGTAGAATCCCTAGTGTTTTCCAGATATACAAACATAGCATCTGTGAAGTTTGATCTCTTCTGACCCTATGTGGATACCCTTGATTGCCTTTTCTTCCCTAATTGCAATGGCTAAAAATTCCATTACAATGTTAAAGAGCAATGGAGACAGTGGGCAACCTTGCCTGGTTCCTGATCTAAGTGGAAATGCTTTCAGTTTAACTGCATTCAGTATGATATTGGTTGTGGGTTTGCTGTAGATGGCCTCTATTAGTTTAAGAAATGTCCCTTCTATACCAATTTTCTTAAGTGTTCTGATCATGAAGGGATGCTGGATATTATCAAAACCTTTTTCTGCGTCAATTGAGAGAATCATATGGTCTTTATTTTTTGGTTTGTTTATATGCTGAATTACATTTATAGATTTACGTATGTTGAACCAGCCTTGAGACCCTGGGATAAATCCGACTTGGTCATGGTGTATACTTTTTTTGATGTGTTGTTGGATTCTGTTTGTTAGGATCTTATGAGTATTTTAGCATCTATATTCATTAGTGATATTGGTCCATAATTTCTTTTCTTGTTGGGTCATTCCCTGGTTTGGGGATCAAGATGATGTTTGCTTCGTAGAATGTGTTGGGTAATATTTCTTCTTTTTCTATATTTTCGAAGAGGTTTAGTAATATAGGTACTAGTTCTTCTTTAAAGGTTTAGTAGAATTCTGACATGAAGCCATCTGTTCCTGGGCTTTTCTTTTTAGGGAGATTTGGTATAGTTGATGCTATTTCAGAACTTTATATAGCTTGTTCAACATTTCCACTTTATTCTGGATAAGTCTTGGTAGGTGGTGTGCTTCCAGGTATTGGTCAATTTCTTTCAGAATTTCATATTTGTGAGAGTAGAGTTTCTTGTAGTATTCGCTAAGGATTTTTACAATTTCTGAGGGGTCTGTTGTTATTTCATCATTATCATTTCTGATTGATAAAATTAGGGATTTTACTCTTTTTTTCCTGGTTAGGTTGGCTAAAGGTTTATCTATTTTATGGATCTTTCCAAAAACCCAACTTTTTGAGTTATTGATCTGTTGTATAATTCTTTTGTTTTCAATTTCATTTAATTCTGCTCTGATTTTGGTCATTTCTTTTCTTGCGCTGGGTTTGAGGTTGGAATGTTATTCCTTCTTCAGTTGCCTGAGATGTCCCACTAAGTTGTTAACTCCTTCTCTTTTTGTTTTCTTGAGGGAGCCTTGCAGTGCTGTAAATTTCCCTCTTAGGACTGCCTTTGCAGTATCCCAGAGTTTCTGGTAATTCATGTCTTCATTGATGTTTTGTTCAAATAATTCAGTGATTTCCTTCTCAATCTTGTCTATAACCCATCTGTCCTTCAGCATAAGGTTGTTTAGCTTCCATGTTTTTGTATAGGTATGCAGATTCCTGTTGTTATTGAGTTCAACTTTTATTCCATAATGGTCTGAGAAGATGCAAGGAATAATTTCTAATTTTTTTAATTTGCTGAGGTAAGATTTGTGGACTAGGATGTGGTTGATTTTGGAGTATGTTCCGTGGGCTGATGAGAAGAATGTGTATTCAATTTTGTTGGGATGAAATGTTCTGTAGATGTATGTTAAGCCCAGATGTTGAATGGTTATGTTTAAATTTAAAATTTCTTTGCTTAGCTTCATTTTGGAGGATCTATCCGCACTGCTAAAAGGGTGTTAAAATCTCCAACTACTATGGAAGTGGAGGAAATCGAGTTGCTCATGTCTGTTAGAGTTTCTCTTATAAATTTAGGTGCATTCTGGTTGGGTGCATAAATATTAATTATTGAAATCTCATCATATTGAGTATTACCTTTAACAAATATGACGTGTCCATCCTTATCTTTCCTTATTTTGGTTGGTGTACAGCATATTGAGTCTGAGAACAGGATTGAAACACCTGCTTTTTTCTGCTTTCAATTTGCCTGGAGTATAGATGACCATCCCTTCACCTTGAGTCTATATTTGTCTTTTGACGTAAGATGCGATTCTTGTATGTAGCAGATATCTGGCTTGAGTTTTTGTATCCATTTAGCCAACCTGTGCCCCTTTAAACCATTCACATTGATTGAGAATATTGATAAGCTTTTTGAGAGTCCAGTGGACATTTTTAATCCTTTTGTGACTGTGGAAGTTGGAATTGGATCAACATGTTCTGGGTGGGTTTACTTTTCTGGTGGAGGGTTATGCTGGTCTTTATGGAGGATAGGTCTGAGAATATCCTGGAGAGTTGTTTTAGTTATGGCAAATTTCTTCAACATGTGATGTCATTAAAGTATTTAATTTCTCCATTGTAAATGAACTCAGTTTAGCTGGGTACAGGATCCTGGGTTGAAAGTTATTTTGTCTTAGGAGATTAAAAGTTAATGACCATCCTCTTCTAGCTTGAAAGGTTTCAGCAGAGAGATCTGCAGTTATTCTAATATTCTTCCCCTTGTAGGTGATGGTTTTCTTTCGTCTGGCTGCTTTCAGAATTTTCTCTTTCATATTACCTTTAGTGAAATTGATTATGATGTGTCTGGGGGATGTCTTATTCGGGTTGAGGCGTGCTGGAGTTCTGAAACTGTCTGCTATCTGAATTTCAGAATCTCTTGTCATGTCTGGAAAGTTCTCCTTCATAATCTCATGGAGAAGAGACTCTGTGCCTTGTGACGCCACTTCGTCACTTTTGGGGATCCCTATAAGATGAATATTGGTTTTCTTTGAATTATCCCAGAGCTCTCTGAGAGTGTGGTCTTTTTTTGCTCTCCATTCTCTTCTTCTTTGAGAGTTTGAGAGCATTCGAAAGCTTTGTCTTCAATGTCATAAATTGTTGCTTCTGCTTGTGTCATTCTGTTACTGAGGGATTCTACTGTGTTTTTCAGATCTTTGAAGGATGCAACTTCTTATCTCAATGTGTCAAAAATCTTTGGTCATTTAGTCTTTGAATTGTTGAGATCTTTTGGGTTACTGCTTGGAATTGTCATTCAATCTTATTTGCTATACGGATTCTGAATTCAATTGCTGACATTTCAGCTATTTGTTTGTGCATGGGATCTTGTGCTGTGTCTGCCCCATTGATCCTTTGGGGAGTTGGTTTACTCTGATTATTCATATTGCCAGAGTTTTTCTGTTGATTTTGCCTCATGATTGTTTTTCACCATTGTCTCTGGCCGTCCTCAGAGTTGGGGAGGTGTCTCTCCAATTAGACCCCAGCGGGATCCCTCTATTGTTGCTGAATCTTTGTAGGGAGTGACCCTATGTTGCTCCTCTGGGGATGCCCCAGCCAGGGAGTTCTGGTTGTGGAAGCAGCTCCGGAGTGTGACACACAGGATCCAGGAACAGGGCTGTTGGTGGTGCAAACAGTTCTGGGAGTGCCTGGCGCCCAGTGACTTTGGCACAGAGACCCCAAGGTTCCAGCAGTCTCTGGCCAGGAGAAGGGTTCCATGCAGAGGCAGGGAGTGCTTCGGAGGGCACACGGCTACCAGAGTCCCTGGCCAGACGAGCAGGCTGGTGTGCAGGCAGGGAGGGTACAGAAGGGAGGATGCGGGGTTGCACAGCTCCCACAGTTCCTGATCAGGGCGTGCGGAGGCCTGGCGGGCAAGGGTCAAGGGTCGGTGGTCATGGCATAGCTCTTATCAAAGTATCGGTGGGTGCCGATCATTGTTGCAGCGCAGTTCTTATGGAGGTCTGGGCAGTGCATGTCTTACGGAGGTCAGGGCGGGAGCCAGTAGAATGTATTTCAACTCCATCAAGGTAAATGTATAAGATGTAAAGTCTCCATCTTTTTTAATGGCTGAATAATATTCCATAGTATACATATACCACAGTTTGTTGATCTTTTCATGGGTTGATGGGCACTTCGGTTGTTCACTTGGCAGTTATGACCTAAGGCACATAAACATTCTAGTGCAAATCTCTTAGTGGTAAAATGATTTTTGTTCTGGGTAGATATCTAGTAATGGGATTGCAGGGTCAAATGGAATCACAGGGTATAGTTTCAGATCTTTGAGAATTTTTCACACTTCTCTCCAAAAAGCTATTATAGTTTGCAATCCCACCAGCAGTGTAGAAGTGCTCCTTTCTCTCCACATCCACGCCAGCATCTTGGGTTTTGTGACTTTGTAATGTGGGCTAATCTTGCTGGGGTTAGGTGATAGAGTGGTTTTGATTTGCATTTCTCTGATGATTAAAGACGAGCATTTTTTCATGTGTTTTTCTGGCCATTTATCTGTCAACCTTGGAGAAGTTTCTGTTCAAACCTCTTGCCCACTTTTAGAGGGGTTTGTTTGCACTTTTCTTATTGTTTAATTTGAGTTCTCTGTAGATTCTAGTTAACAGGCCTTTGTCAGATTCATAACATCCAAAAATCTTCTCCTGTATGGAGGGCTGTTGTTTGCTGTATTTGTAGTACTCTTAGCTATGCAAAAGCTTTTTAGCTTGATCAAGTCCCCGTTATTTATTTTTGGTGTTGCTGCAATTGCTAGGGAGGTGGGAGTCTTCCTCATAAAGTTTTTTTCCAGGCCAATATCGTCAAGTGTTTTTCCCCCACTCTCTTCTAGAATTTTTATTGTTTTGTGTCTCAAATTTAAATCTTTTATCCAATGAGAATCAATTATTGTCAATGGTGAGAGGTATGGGTCTAGTTTCAGTCTTCTTCATGTGGATAACCAGTTCTCCCAGTACTGTTTGTTAAATAAAGATTCTCTCCCCCAGTGCATGTTTTTGTTAGGCTTATCAAAGATTAAATGATAATATGTGGCTAAGATAATCTCTGAATATTATTCAACCATCTAATCATCTCTAGATTGTCTATCCTATTCCATAGATCTATGTCTCCATTTTTGTGCCACTACCATGCTGTTTTGATCACTATGGCCTTGTAATATAACCTGAAGTCTGGAAATGTGATACCTCTAGATTTGTTTTATTTCTAAGAACTATATTTGCTATTTGGGTTTTTTTGTTGTTGTTGTTGTTCCATATGCATCAAAGTACTATTTTTTTCAAGATCTTTAAAGTATGACATTGGTGCTTTGATGAGGATTGCATTAAATCTATAGATTGCTTTGGGTAGTATTTTAACAATGTTGATTCTTCCCAGCCTTGAGCATGATATATTCTTCCATTTGTTGACATCTTCTGCTATTTCCTTTCTCAAAGTTTTATAATTCTCTTTATAGAGATCTTTTATGTCTTTTGTTAGATATATTCCCAGGTATTTCATCTTCTTTGGTGCTTTTGTAAAAGGAATAGAGTCTTTGATTTTGTTCGTGGCTTGACAATTGTTGGCATATATAAAGGTTACTGATTTGTGGGTTCTGATTATGTAACCTGAGATGTTGCTGTATTCCTTGAGCACTTCTAAGTGCTTTAAGTTTAGTTCCTGGGGTTTTCCAGATATACAATGATGTCATCTGTGAAGAGGGAGAGTTTGACCTCCTCTGTCCCCATTTGGATTCCTTTGATCTCCTTCTCTTGCCTGAATGTGATGGCTAGGACTTCCAATACTATGTTAAATAGCAGTGGAGACAGTGGGCATCCTTGCCTGGTTCAGATTTGAGTGGGAATGCTTTCAGTTTTTCTCCATTCAATATGATATTGGCTGTGGGTTTGCAGTAGATAGCCTCTATCAGCTTAAGGAATGTTCCTTCTAAGCCTATTTTCTTGAATGTTTTTTATCATGAAAGGAAGCTGGATATTATCTAAAGCCTTTTCTGGATCAATTAAAAGAATCATATGGTCTTTAGTTTGATTCTATTTATGTGGTGCATTATATTTATGGATTTGCATATGGTGAATCAACCTTGTGTTGATTACTCACTTGATCATGGTGTATAACCTTTTTAATGAGTTGTTGTATACTTTTTGCTAAGGCCAAAGCAGGAAGATTGCTTGAGACCAGGAGTTTCAGACTAGCCTGAACAAGAAAGAGACCCCATCACTGATTCAGATCAGTCCGGGTTTGTTTTATATATCGAGGAGCATTCAGATAGGGTGCATAGATGTTAATTGTTGAAATCTCTTCACATTGTGTTTGTCTTGACAAGTATGTAGTACCCATCTTTGTCTTTCATTATTTTTGTTGGTTTGAATCCAATTGTATCTGCAAACAAGACTGCAATCCCAGCTTTTTCCTGCTTTCCATTTGCCTGGAATACCTTTGCCCATCCCTTCACCCTGAGTCTTATTTTATCCTCTGAGGTAAGGTGAGTTTTTTATGGGCAACAGATATCTGGCCACAGTTTCTGTATCCAGTCAGCCTGCCTCTGCCTCGTTAAAGGAGAGTTCAAACCATTTACATTAACTGAGAGACTTGACAGATATGGCAGAGTTTTAAATATCTTGTTTTTCAGAGGTCCAGAGCTTATTTTTATCCCTTTCATCAATGTGGAAGCTAGGCTTTGTTCTTTTATTTCTGGGTAGGTTTACTTTTGTGGTACCATCCTGTTGATTGTCATAAAGAATGGGTCTGAGTATTTCCTGTAGAGCTTCTCTACTCATGGCAAATCCTCAGGATATGGATGTCAGTGAAGAATTTGATTTCTCCATCAAAAATGAAACCCAGTTTCACTGGATATAGGATCCTGGGATGGAAATTGTTTTGTTAAGAAGGTTGAAGGTTGATGACCATCTTCTTCTGGCTTACAAAGTTTCACTCCAAGATCTGCAATCATCCTTATACTTTTCCCTTTGTAAGTCATACTTCTATTATGCCTGGCTGCTTGCAGAAATTTCTCCTTCATATTAACATTAGTAAAATTAATTACAATGTGTCTAGGACAGTGGTTGTCAACCTTCCTAATGCCACGGCCCTTTAATACAGTTCCTCATGTTGTGGTGACCCCCAACCATAAAATTATTTTTCTTGCTACTTCATAACTATAATTTTGCTACTGTTATAAATTGTAATGTAAATATCTGATATGCAGGATGTATTTAGGGGTTTCCTGTGAAATGGTCATTCGACCCCACGGGGGGTCACAACCCACAGGTTGAGAACTATTGGTCTAGGAGATGCTTTATTTGGATTAAGTTGTGCTGGGGTTCTGAAACTATAACTACTATCTGAATATCCATGTCTCTTGCAATACTTGGGAAGTTCACCATAATGTCTTGGAGCAGAGAATTTCTGCCTTTGGGACCATCTTCTTCAGGAATCCCTATAATTCAGATGTTTGATTTCTTGGAATGATCCCCTAACTCTCTCAGGGAATGTTCTGTTCTTGATATCAATTTTTCTGCCTCTTTGAATGCTTGAAATAGTTCAAAAGTCTTGTCTTGTTTCCTTCCTTTCTTCCTTTCCTTCCTTCCTTTCTTTTCTTTTTTTTTTTCTCTCTCTCTCTCTCCCTCTCTCTCTCTTTCTTGCAGTTTGGCTGGGGCTGGGTTTGAACTCGTCACCCACAGTATACTGGGCTGGCACCCTACTCACTGAGTCACAGGCACCACCCCCAAATCTTGTCTTCTTTATCTGAGATTCTTTCTTCCTACTGTTCAACTCTATTTCTCAGGGCCTCTACTGTATTTTGTAGCTCCTCAAATACCTTTTTCAATTCCTTAAGCTCTGCTATATCTTTCCTAATTATGTCCACATCCTTCCTAATGCCTAGTCATCCTTGGTGACTTTGTCTTTGAATTCATTAATTTCTTAAGACAACTTCTGAACTATTTTTTGGTTCTCTAGTCTCATCTTTTCCTCCATTCCCATTATCTTATTTGCCATCCACATTCTTAATTCTATTTCTGACATTTCAGCAATTTCTCTGTGGATAGATTTCCTATATATTTTCTTTGACATTCCCAAGGGGAGTTGATCTGCTCTGATTTTTTTTTTTTTTTTCAGTCTTTGGCTGGGGCTGGGTTTGAATCCGCCACCTCCGACATGTGGGGCTGGCACCCTACTCTCTTGGGCCACAGGCGCTGTTCTCTGCTCTGATTTTTCATGTTGCCTGAGTTCTTCTGCTGACTTCATGAGTATTTTCAGCTTCTTCCTCTCTTTTTAAAGAAAAAAAATATATATATATATATTTTTTTTTAGTTGAATTGATAGGCTGTCCCTGTTGAGTCCACTCCTCACTGTTCAAGTGCTACTGCTGCCCTAACAAAGGTAGACAAGTCATGAATCCAAGCCCCAGACAGTGTCTCCAAAGGGACAAGAATCAGTAGACAGCACTAGCTCAGAGTTCCAGTCAAAGTTGCTCTGCCAGCACTGGCTGTGCCCACCAAATAAAGCTCACAGGGCTGCCCAGCTGGCAGCACACTGGCCAGAGTTCAGGAGAGATGCTTATGCACTGGGCACTATCCAGAAAAATCGAGCTCAGAGGGCTGCAGCTCTGTGGAGAGTGTAGGCCCAACACTCAAAGATGCTCCTACCAGGCACTGCCCACCCAGTGAAGTTCAGAGGGCTGCCACCTCGTGGGCGGCGCAGGTCTAAAGTTCAGAGACGAGTCGCTCAGGCACTAGGCACAGACCACCCAAAAGAGCTCAGAGAGCTTCCACCCATTGGAGAGTGTAAATGCAAAGTGCAGTCCAAAGTCACTTAAACACCAAGCCCGCCCACCCAGTTGAGCTCAGAGAGCCCTGAGTGCATGGAGGCAAAGGTCCAAAGTTCAGTCAAAAGTCAGTCTTTTAAGCACTAGTCCACCCACCTAATCAAGCTCAGAGGTTGTCCTGGAGGGCAGAAAACAGATCTGCCTGAGAATTCCCAAGTAGATGGAGAGTTCTCCCTCTCCCCACCAAAGTTCGTACTGCCATGCAGCACCTGGTAGAGTTCCCAAACTTTGGTGGTCTTGCCAAACACTCCAGCCTCTTTGGAGGGTAGTCCTTCCAGCATCAAGAATGTGGGAAGGGCAATCAGGGTCCATAAGATTGCAGGACAATATTTGGTCTATTGTGCCAGGCAGGATGGGGCTTGGGCTTAGTGATGGAACCTCAATAAAGAAGGAGGACTAAAACTTATTAACTGCTCTCTTGTGCAATAAGGTGAACAGACTCCTGGACTTTGTTCGCTAGTGGGCTGGTCACATGCCACAGCAGAGCTCTCATTTGGGGAGAGGGGTCTCTCTTCCTCTCGGAGCTAGGTTCCTACCTGTTGTTTTTCTTTCACTTTCTAGTTTGTACCTCTCGATTCAGCCTGGGTGACATGTACCTCACATACTCCTCTCGGTGCACAAATCCTTACATTAGGCTTCCATCTACTGCAGTCCAATATTTCTCCCTTTGGACACAAGCCTCTGGAAAAAGCTTCTTCTAGTCAGCCATCTTCCCACAATCCCCTACCACATTAGTATTCTTAAAGTTTGACCATATTACTACATGAATCCATTTGTCCACCCACATTTTGGGATTATCGATAGAAGATACTTTTGTTATACCCTACACTAGCCACATTGACACTTATTCTAGTCTATTTATCTAATTAATTTACTGAGAAATAATCAACCAGGCTAAAGCAATGCAGTGTCATCATAGCTCACTGCAACCTCAAATTCCGTGGCCTAAGTGATCCTCTTGCCCCAGCCTCCCAAGTAGGTGGGAACTACATGCACGTGATACCACACTTAGATAATTTTTCTATTTTTTGTAGTGATGGGGTCTCATTCTTGCTCAGGCTAGTCTGAAACTCCTGGTCTCAAGCAATATTCTTGCCTTGGCCTCCCAAAGTGCTAAGATTACAGGTATGACCCAGTGCACTTAGCCCTATTTATTAACTTCATGGTTTCATTAGTTATTCTTAATATTATATACCACTCTTCAAGCAAAATTTCTTCATTATTTACTTGCAGAAAATTTAAATATTGGGTTTTTTTGTTTCTGGATAAGCATAATTTACCAGTTAGTAAAGCAGAGAAGAAAACTTGACACATTTGATTCCTTTCTCAAAAGAAAAAAAATTGGGGTCAGAAGCCAAATACTTTAACATTTGCACCTTTCTACACAAGATAATCTACTATATTTTGCTTAGTAATTTAATTTACGACTAGGTAATTTCTGAAAAATGATATCTTGTTTCAGAACATAGTAATTGAGTATTTTAGAATTCAAAAATGACAAAGAATCTTAAAATAGTAAATAATTTCCGCCTAACTACTTAATTTAGAAAAACTATACTCATGGTAATTGAGAATTGGTGTTATTTAATATATCACATTCTGTGATTGATAAGTTTATGTCACCACAAAGAAAGGAACAAAGTTTTGATAATCATGGCTTTCTAAGGAACTTATTGAAAACTGTATATCTCTCAAGTTATGCAGGTAACATAGTCTTCTATAGATCTGTGCAGCCAAGCAAATCAGTTAGTCTTTCATGTTCTTATAATCATGAAAGATTTAGAATTATGTCTTTAGGCAAAAATGCTTATAAGTAGGAAGGTACAGATCAAAATTGACATGGTCATGTGTGGTAGCTCACATCTGTAACCCCAACACTTTAGGAGGCCAAGGCAGGAGTATTTCTTGAGCGCAGGAGTTAAAGACCGGCCTCGGCAACATAGCAAGACCCCCATCTCTACAAAAAACAGAAAAATTACCTAGGCATGGTGGCACATGCCTATGTCCCAGCTATTCAGAAGGTTGAAGTAAGAGAATTGCTTGAGCCCAGAAGTTTGAGGCTAAAATGAGCTGTGATCATACCACTCCAGCCTAGGCAATGACACAACAAAACCTATCTCAAAAAATAAATAAATAAATAAAAATCAAAAACGAAATCTTCACCTTTGTTCATGTATCATCTATTTGATATAATTCTTATATACTTTAGAATGATACCAAATCATTATAGTAAAACAAAAAAGTCATTTTAGAAAGAAGATAACTTACTAAAAATCATGCTTTTGAATAACTTTTTAATGATATGGGAATGTAGTGATGACATATCATTGGCTAACAAAAAAGAAAATAAAGACAATTTTTAAAACATATGCATAGGAAAACGTAAATACACTAATTTTATCAGTTATCACTGGGTAATACGATCTTTGTTTTTTTTTAATATTTATTTATTTTTATTGTTAAATCATAGCTGTGTACATTAGTGCAATCGCCTGTACCCATTCTAACATGCACCGTAGATGTGGCCCCATCCATTACCCTCCCTTCACCAAAACCTCCCCCCTCCCTTCCCCTTCCTTGGCCCTTTCCCCATAGTCTTGTGCTATAGTTGGGTTATAGCCTTCATGTAAAAGCTGTAATTTAGCTTCATAGTAGGGCTGAGTATATTGGATACTTTTTCTTCCATTCCTGAGATAGTTTGCTAAGAAGAGTATGTTCCAGCTCCATCCATGTAAACATGAAAGAGGTAAAGTCTCCATCTTTCTTTAAGGCTGCATAGTATTCCATGGTGTACATGTACCACAATTTGCTAGTCCATTCATGGGTTGATGGGCACTTGGGCTTCTTCCATGACTTAGCAATTATGAATTGGGCT
>CAUYPK010040936.1:0-17414 GCA_963574355.1 Loris lydekkerianus
TTAATCGACTTGTGTTACATTGGCAAAAGTGCACTGATTCAAATGGCACTTATTTCAATTAAATTGAATAAATATTCACTGAGATATTACAGTTTAAAGTAGACTCATAAAAACGGACAAAACTTTTGAAATGACCTAATAGATCACTACTGTGTCTGTCTATAGTCTTGTTCTTTCTAGTTGCTTGCTCTTGCTTTTGCATCCTAAAATTGCCTCCCAAATGAAATAATTCCTCAAAATGTTTTATCTGAGTCTCTGCTTTTTGTGGATCCCAATCCACAACTTGCTTCCATACTTTTGGTGTCTTCCTGTTCTTTCTGCTTGACTGAAAGACTCAGCACCCTAGTATAACCTTTCTCCTAATGTATTGACTTATCCTAAAGAATACAGCTCCAAATAGACCTCTCCCGTGAGTCATTGCCTAATACCAATGGTTTTAGTACTTTCCTCCTTTGAGCAAACACAAAAATGCTTCTATTATAAAAATGTTTGCACTACATTTTCTCATGTCCTTATATTTTGCTGTTTTTCAGTATATGATATTTTGATGGCAGTAACTTATTGCATTTGTGTTTGTATCTTAACATTTGATAGGTGATATATAATTAACCATGCCATGGTATCAGCCTAACAAATGGTTTAATTGATAACAAAAAATCGATGGCATTAAGAATTACGTATTTTCATCTAGATTGATGGGAATTGTTGATAACCAAATTGCTTATAAACTTGATGCCCTATGTCTTTATCCTTGAGATAACTGATCGTTCTTTCTGTGTGGCCTTCTAATCTTAAATGCATGGTCTATGACTTTGATTAGGTTACATTATATAGCAAAAGTGAGGGAAGGTGATGATCATGATCATCTTATACTATTTTGGGCACGACTTCTTCAAAGACTGGAGTGAGAAAGAATCTTTGACCAGTCCCTGAGGAAGTGAACAGGCATTTTGTGAACCATGAATGTCTAGAGAAGGGCACAGGGTCGGAAATGAGGGTGATCTCTAGGACCTGACTGTGGCTTCCAATAAAGAGCCAAAAACAATCAAGAACCTTTGGTCATACAATGACAAGGAAATGTATGTGCCAATCATCCAAATAAGCAATGAAGTGAATTTTTTTCTAGCGAAGCTATCAGCAAAAAACACAGTATAGTTGGCACTTTGATTGTAGCCTTGTCAACACTGAGCAGAGGATCACACTAACTTGCCTTCAGATCCTTGAAAATGATTAAGTAATGTATGCTGCTTCAAATTGTTAAATCATTTGTTATTCAACAGTAGAAAATGAATAATGTACAGCTTTACAAATTGAAATCAAAGCATTATTACCCCAGAAGGGTATTATCATAGCTGTATTTGTGGTACAAATATTGGTTTACCAAAGTAATTTTCATTGTCTTTTACTCTTCACGTCTTCCTCTGTGAGGTCTTCTGAATATTTTAATAATTATCTCTTTCTTTCTTGAGATATGAAATATTTTCACATGAGTGAGTGTAGTAAGATAAGCTTTAAAGTGTCAACAAGGAAGGTGGTATGTTGACACAAAACTCAGAAAGCAGTTGATATCGCTGTATGGTGTTGAGAATCAGTTGATCAGAGACTGGCATGGTAGACAGAAAAATGGCTCCTCCAAGAAGCCTAATGTCCTAATCTCCAGTGTTAATGGACGCTCCCTTACCTGGAAAAATGGACTTACGCAGATCTGAATAAATTAAAGATTCTGAGATGGGAGGATTATTCTGGGTTATCTACATGTCCTCAATGTAATCACAAGGGTCCTTTTGAGTAGAAGCAGAAAGCATAAAAAGATTTGAAAATGTTACTCTGCTGGCTTGGAGGAGGGAGGACAGGCCAGGGCCAGGAGGCAAGGAATGTAGGTAGCTTCTAGTAGATAGGAAAGGCACACAAATGGATTCTGCCCCAGGGCCTCCAGAATGAATGCAGCCCTGTCGGCTCATTTTAGGATTCTGATCCCCAGAACTACAAAGCAACAAATGTGTATTGTTTCAACCCACTAAATATGTAGCAATATTTTTTTTTAGCCCCCCCCATCCCCAATGTGGCAGTATTTTAGTAGCAGAAACAGGAATAAGTTACAAGAGGCCGGATAGATCTATTTTCCAAACCAAATATGATTAACATAGAAAACCTGTACATGAAGATGCTCTAACCCCAAGGTGAGAAACACTCCTGCAGTAAGTACAGTTTACAGCACTTAGCCATGGGGATATGTTCTGAGAGAAGAGGGGCAATTTTTGTCATTGTGTTCTTATGCAAAACTAGATGACATCGCCTAACACACCTAGGCCAGATGGCAGGCCCTGTACTCTGAGGGTACAGACCTGCACCCCATGTTATTATACTGAATTCTTTTGGAAAATGTAACACAATGGTAAGTATTTGTGTATCTAAGCATAGAAAAAGTACACTAAGGGCGGCATCTGTGGCTCAAGGAGTAGGGTGCTGGCCCCATATGCCAGAGGTGGCAGATTCAAACCCAGCCCTGGCCAAAAACTGCACAACAACAACAAAAAAGTACACTAAAACCACAGGTAAAAGATAAAAAATTGTATACCCACACTGGGACCTGACTATGAATGAAGCTTCTCCCTCACCAGAGAAGGTGCACTGGTTGCGTCAGTGAGTGAGTGGCGAGTAACAGTGAAGGCCCAGGAAGTCCCTGTACACTGTTCATAAACACTCTACATTTAGGCTGCATGGAACTTATAAAAAGTATTTTCATTCTTTAGTCATGAATCAAATTCACTGTAATTTCTTATTTCATATACTTTTTATTTTTTTAAACTCTTTGTGATAATAGCTTAAAAACACTATAAAAATATTTTTTATGTCCTTATTTTAGAAGTTTTTTTTTCTATTTTTGTTTATGTTTTAAACTTTTTGTAAAAAGCTAAGACACAAACACACACATCAGCCCAGGCCTACACAGGGTCAGGGGCATCAATGTCACTGTCTTCCTCTTCCCATCCTTGTCCCAATGGAAGTCTTCAGGGACGATACGACACAGAAAGCTGTTAGTTCCTAATGCCTCTTCTTGAATACCTCCTGAAAGACCTGCCTGTAGCTGTTTCACAGTTGAGATATTAAAAAAAAAATAAGTATACTGTGATAGAAGAAGTACCCTCTCTCTAAAATAACAAGAGCACAGTGTAATAAACACATGAACCAGGAGCACAGTCACTCGTCGCCATTATCAAGTTTTAGGCACTGTGCCTGGTTGCACGTGCTATACGTTTATATGACTGGCAGCACGAGAGGTTCATTTACACCAGCACCACCACAAACACTGAGTGAGGCACTGTGCCACGTTACGTGGCTGGGCTGACACAAGGCAACAGGAAATTCTCAGCTCCATTACAAACTTACAGACCATGTGGTGTATGTGGCCTGTTGTTAACAGAGCATCCCTGTGCAGCCCATTACTGTACAAACACAGCTCAGATTCCTTGTTACACAGGTGCTATTATTCAGTTTTATTTTTACAGCTTTTAATCTTAAATACCATGGTAAGTACCTAACCTCTCCTTGAGTAGATCTGAAAGGTTACCCAAGTGTTCTTCTGATGTTCTTTTAAGGATTCCTATTTTTCTGGTGAAGGCTAATCTTTCCTTTGAAAACCTACTATAATGAGAAATCTGCCATTATATAAAAAGTATGATTAAATCCCAGTGGACAGAAGGCACCCATCAGACCAGGCACTCCTCAGTCAAGTTTTGTCTGAAGCACAGCAGAAGCTCCTGGTGACTCTGAAGGAAACTGATGCCATAGGTGTTTTCTTTTCCTGGTGGCTTTGATGAGGTAAATGCTCGCAGAATATTTGCTGAAGAATAACCGAAGAAAAATACAGATGATGAACGTCATCTATTGTTCCAACACAAGATCCTTGATGCTCCTTTTAGATGTGGAAAGAGTAAGGTTTGGGGGTCGCTGGGGATATAGCAAAATATTGAAGCATTTTTCTTCCTTCAATCTTCAGACTTAAAAATAGCTGTCACATTTGATCCTGAGAGCCAATGGAATAATAAGAAGTGGGCTTGCCATCTCGCTTCATTACTGTTATAAAGGATAAGGCAAGAGTTTGGATCTCTGTTACTCTAATACCAAGTTCTTCCGATCCTAAATATTTATATTTCCAAAAAGAAAAAAAAAAAAAAAAAGATGAAACTGTGCTGAATGAAAAAGACAACCCATAAGCAGTCATATTAGTATATTTCCTCATTTGCTTAGAAACAACAACTGAAAACTCTTTCAAAGTTAATCATATATGAGAAATCCTAAATAGACCAACAAAATTGGTGGTAATATAAATCACTGGCTTTATACTTTCTCTACACTGAAAGATGAATTAATTGGCTAAGGCTGGCCTCCTGTCCATTTTACAAGTAAGCCTGTGATTCAGGTAGCTATCATCAGAGGACAATATTCCTATTAGAATTACACATGGTACAATTAAGGCTCTGTGACTCAGAAAACCAGATCGTTCAAGAATCAGTCACATGGGATTCACATACCTAATGAGCTTTCTTTTAAAATAAATTTTAAAGAAAACAATGCATGAAGTAATTATCCAATGAGATCAATAATGAAACTGACAGGAACAACACAAGAAATGTCTCAATAAAGCTCCATATTATTTGGAAGGCTCACACATATAGAAGTTCTTTAAAATAGAAACTATTTTTCAGAAATCCATGGTGTGCTGAGAATACCAGTGTGCACAGCATGCCTACACAAGCATCGGGCAGTGAAGAAAATTCTTATTAGTGAGTTCCTGGCAATAGGCTCTTTCCCGCTGAAGGTTCCCATCAGCAACCTTCTGAAGTCCTCAGTTAATGAGCATTTCCCAGCATTCTGTAGTTCTGGGCTGGGCAGACCTCCGTCAGGTAGAAACTTTATTAGGTCAAATTCCTGGTCAAAGTAGTTCAATCTAACACTTCACCTCCTTTAAGCCTCACTTCCTGCTCTGTAAAATAAGACTGGTTGTACTATCTAGCTCACGGAGTTATTGTGAAGATTAAGTACTTACAGAGTAGGTGACAACACATCCCCTTGATATCCATTAGACTTTACTCACGTTATTACCGTGATTATGGAATCAAAACTCAGATCATAAATTGATGCTTTATCATATAATAAATATTATTTCTCCTTCTAGTTCTTACTGATTTTTCCAGGGCAGAATGGCCAGTTGGGACTTCTAAATATTAATGGTGGTTCTGCCCCTGCCATCTTGGCTGCTAAAATTGGGCTCAATTGGATGGTTTCACTAAAAAATAAAATAAAGTAAAATAATAAATAAAAAAATAGAATGAAATAACTCAGAATGTAAAAACCAACAACTATCCTTATTTCAGGTCTATTCCTGACTATGGCTGAGAGTTTCTTTCACAGAGGAACGTTATTTCCCATCTATCCCTACTTCCCATTGCTGTTGGGATGGTGACATCAATTGAATATAATTACCAGAAAAAAAAGAAAAGAAAAGAAGGTAGATTTGACAAGAATACCACTAGTGGTGTTTTTCCCCTTTTAGGATCAGTTTGTAACCTTAGAAGACTTAATATTTAAACAATCTCTCCCTAAATTTCTCAACTATAAAATGAGAAGTTGGGCCAAGTGTTCTCCAAAGTTCCATCCGGATATCACAGACTAATTTGGTGCTTTTTTTTTTTTTTTTGCAGTTTTTGGCTGGGGTCAGATTTGAACCCAGCACCACCGGTATATGGGGCTGGCACTCCACTCCTTGAGTCACAGGCACCACCCATTCGGTGCTTGTTTGATCTCTGCTCAGGTGTCTTACCTGATATGAGAAGACAAACTCTGCTGTAGCTGCCTGCGTGCATCTGCGGATTTCTACCAAGCAGCTTCCAAGAGACATTGACCTTATTGCCTCTCTGGGATTTTTAAAAACATATTTGAACCTACAGAGCAGAATAATAATTTTTTAAATAGCTGCATCATAGCTTGTCCATAGTAATAAGTTATACTCAAGTGTTTCCATTGATTTACTGATAAGATGAATCATTTTTGTATACACTTCTTATTGGGGATATCTGTTCTTCAGAGACCTCAAACAGCATGCCCTAATTTGTAGACCTTACATTAATTTATGTTGTAAATGCAGGCCTGTGAGTGCATGGACAAATTACCCATCCCAGTCACTTTACTTAGAGAACAAGACAGGCCCTCCCCCTGCTTCCTGCTGATTGATGGCTGTGACAAAAGAGAATAAAAGGATTGTAACATGTTTACGCCTGATTTATTCACATGATCTGTCTTTAGATTTCATAATGACTCCACCACCACCTCTCTCTGCACTCCTCTCTCCTCTCAAATATTCTTTGAATGAATTTTATTGTCTTCCTTTTCCTCATGAATTAATGAGTCAAATAGAATATTTGAAACGTGTTCATTTTACCTTTGCTTTGCAGTCATGTTTTTGGACCTTTTGAAATCAAAAGTTCAATGTTTTCCTGGGTGATGCCGGAACCTGGTGGCTGCACCTGATGGATCCACCTTCCCCGAGCTGAGCGTGCCCCTGCCGGCTGTGTCGGCCCAGGCCAGCTGCGTGCGTCCCATTCCATTCTGCTGACTCTGGGTATCTCAGGGTTGTGTGCGCTTTGTTTTGTTTTTGTTTCAACTGACAATGATATGTTTGGTTTTGCTTCACGCAGACTGAATTTCCATTGGTGGAAAACAGTCGAAATTGAATATTATGGTTGACCATATGGTGATCTCTACCAGGTAAATAATGGAGATCAAAACTTTATCACATAAAAGATGACAAAGAATCTAGTCTGCCTTTATTTTTGTGTTTTTATTCATCTATTTGTAAGTTCTAACAGTTTAAGAATGGTGTGACTTCTTGGCAAGCAGACTGGGTTTTTCGGTTCCTAACTGGGTTTATTTTCTATCTGTGGCTGCAGCTGTAGCTCTGGAGCTCTGCCAGGCATCCTCGAACTTTTTAAACAGGGGGCCAGTTCACTGTCCCTCAGACCATTGGAGGGCCGGACTATAGTTAAAAAAACAAACAAACAAAAAAAAAAACTGAACAAGTTCCTATGCACACTGCATCTTATTTTGAAGTAAAAAATGCATCTTATTTTGAAGTTTAAAAAAAAAAACAAAAAACAAAAAAACGGGAACAAATACAATCACACCACTGCATGTGGCCCGCAGGCCGTAGTTTGAGGACCCCTGCGACGTCTCCACTTCTCTGTCTTTGAAGAAAGATTTTCCTTTCGTTAAGTGAGGGTATTTTCCTATCTCTGGAGTGTGTTAATAGGTTACATTATTACATTTTTTAAACCAAATGAGTTTTCTTCAGGTTTATTTAGAATATTTTAAAAGTTCACAGAATTTAAGAAAATAGAATATTTAATACAATAAAGTGCTTGACTAAAACATAAAATCCTTACTGAAACAGCTTTCTCAGAAACATTTAAAGAAGTCCTGGTTCACTTAATTAAAATAGACGTTTGAAGAAATTAGAATGGTTTAATAATTTTGATTTAAGAAAGTTTAAAGAAAGTAGCTTTATATCTTTTATCTGCTTTATCATTATTAAATATAGCACAGATGCATTTTAACTCCATAATATTTAAGCCTTTGTATCATTAAGTGTCTTACTTAGACTAAAATTCCTGAAATAGCTAATATAGCACTACTAATAAAATAAGCTTATATTACTCAACTACCTGATATTATAGACTTTTAAAAGGTAGATAGCATTCAATAAAGTTGAATACAAATTCTGATGAAGCTTTCTATAGTAGCAATTGTATTTGTAGTGTAAACATTACATCTATGATTTTAGGTAACCCCCCAAATTGAGCAAATATGAAATGAAGTTAGTCTATTAATAGTCTTTGAATCTCCCAGTCATCTAGAATACCAAGACATTGATGACTCTGCATAATCTTAAATTTGTACATTTTGCTTCTTATTTTAATGTTTTCAAGAGATGATACCTCTGGATCTTTTTAATGAAGGA
This sequence comes from Loris lydekkerianus, assembly GCA_963574355.1. Lineage (NCBI taxonomy): Eukaryota > Metazoa > Chordata > Mammalia > Primates > Lorisidae > Loris > Loris lydekkerianus. Next base: position 8,018 of record CAUYPK010040936.1, read on the forward strand.
GTCTTAATTTTATGTTTTCTGCCATTTAGGAAATATAAGATAAATATATATACCAGTAAAACATTGTATTATATGTATCAGGAATTATTTTTTTATTTTTAGAGACAGAGTCCCACTCTATTGCCCTCAGTAGAGTGCTGTGATGTCACAGGTCACAGCAAGCTCCAACTCCTCGGCTTAGGCGATTGTCTTGTCTCAGTTTCCTGAGTAGCTGGGACTACAGGCACTTGCCACAACGCCTGGCTACTTTTCTGTTGCAGTTTGGCCGGGCCAGGTCCTACCCCACCACCCTCAGTATATGGGGCTGGCACCCTACCCACTGTGCTATGTATCAGGAATTTGGTAGTGTGCTACTATGCTTGCATATAACAGATGTTTCTCAAGCACCAACCAGGCATGTCTCTTAAATTAACATTATTTACATTCTTTTGGTTATTATACTTAATGTAAATTATTGGCTTAACACTTAGAAAACGGTGATAAGAAGTACCCACGTGTATCTAATGCAAGAAAAAAACTGTGTTTTGTAAGTCAAAGTATAAAGCCAGTGCTCTCATGGTGTCTTGTTGTTCCATGACATGGAAGAGAGTCAGGTGAGAAAATCGTGAGAATGCTCACCCCGTGTGCAGAAAGGGGTCTTGACTTGCCTTCGCTCATAATGTCAACATATACTGAATCCATAAAGGCACAATGGGTTGTGTAAATATTTCTGCCAAAGTTGGCTCCGTTTAATGTGCTTATTGAAAAAATGCTATGAGGCATTAACTGCCAAATATTAATGCCAAGCTGGAGTTTGGCTTTCTCCCTGTTAAAATTATAAATGATCATGTTTTACCTTCTGTGCAGTCTGCCCAGATAGCAGGGAATCATGGCCTGCAAAAATAATTTCATCTGCACTGAGATGACTTTATCATGACCTTCATTATTAAAAGTAGAGCAGTTTCCTTACATATGGAAGAACTAACTGTCCTTAAACTTGCATTGCCAAAACATGCAAGATCCTACCTTAATCTAGTGCCAAATATCCGGGGATGCACCTTTTACTGTCCAAGATCAAGACTTCAGTTTATAACAAATATATATTTAAAGGATTATTTTTACACTTAAAATTATATTTTATATTTCTCAAAAGCCACTGGAAAAACACATGGGTCTGTTCTTTCACTTTATAAAAAGAAACACGAAAAATATATTTCTGTTATCCCATATTTTAAATTAGCTGAATTCAATTGTAGAACTTCTTTAGGAATTTTTCAAATCACATTCTCATGCTTAGACTCCCCTAAATTACATTTGAAGAGCTAAAATACTATTAATAGAAACATTTTAACTTAATTGAACTTAGGAACTTAGGAATGTTGGGAAGATTTCTCCATGACTTTGCATTCTATGGCTGTTCTTACCCTCATGGGAAATACTGGTCAAATTCTAGGAAATAGTTACACACGGTACATTTATAAAATTTTTAATTATTTCCCTCTTATATTCTTGGTGATCACAATAAATTGACCACAGTCATTTAGTATTATTATCAAACAGGTTTTTGCTTCCCTCTGATGGCTGCCTGAGGCTTGGCCCTAAGCTGCAGTCAGGCCGGGATTTGTGTTTTCAACAATAATAAAACAATCACAGTGCATCAGGTGAGGGGCTGTATCAGGTTTTTTGAAGTTCTGCTAATGCCAGGAACAGACTGCTGAGTACAGGCTTTAGAGATAACATTGCTTACACAACCTCAGACTGTACCATCTGACTGAGTCATTATATAGAGAGTTTTATTGTTTAAATCTAGGAGCGAAAGGACTCTGTGAAAGCTCACTGCTGATCCATAATCAAGCAAAACAAGATTTAATTACCGTATATACTCGAGTATATACGGTACTCAGGATTAAAAAAAATGAGTGGAATTTAATTGTGCTTATTTGCTTGGAATACTGTTGATAATGTTTTTAATGTTCTATTTTTTGAATGCATGAAGAGATTGCTACCACTAACCCTCAATTCAGTAGCCTGTGTTTTTTTGTGTTTTTTTTTAACTGATATAAACCATTTTTTAGTGGTATCTGATTGTCAGTGAAGCCCCCTTGCTCCCCACATCCACATACATAATTAAGAAACACCTTTCTGAACCTCTTACATTTTAAGGCAATAGTGTCATTTGCATCTTCTGATAAAAACCTGTCTTCCTGTTTATTAGTATATAATTGCATACATTGTGTAACAACGTCCATGACCAGACTGACATCTGAGAATAATTCTCATCTGTGAGGCAAGTTGGGCTCCAAGGAGTAGGGTGCAGGCCCCATATACCAGAGGTGGAGGGTTCAAACCCAGCCCCGTCAAAAACTGCAAAAAACAAAAGAACAAACAAACAAACAAACAAACAAGGAGGACTGACTGTATCCAGGAGCAGGTTCTTTAGGTTCTGTTCACCAAGGACTTTGTGAAATGCTTTGTCATGTAGCAGAGGCAAAAGTCAGCGTTGGCTCAAACTATTCCAGCCTCACTCCTGATTTGCACGGTGCCGTTTTCACAAGCGCTAAAAGATGTTATTTACTGGAAATTAAGGGACATTCACACATTTGAGAGAACTCAAGGAAGGAGGAATTTACTCACATTTGTGAATACTGCAGGTAAAATCTGGCACAGAAAGTTTCTTGAGATTGGCTTCCTGGCTTTAGACTAGAACAGCAAATGGTCGGAGGCTTTTCCAAGGGCGATTTGACATTCAGTATCAAAATTTTCAGACAGAAAATTAATTATCTGGCATTTAAACTTGCTCAATATTGAATGGCTCTGTGTTTATGCAGCAAACTCAAAAAAACCCTCATAACACCCACATAAACAATTAGGTCAAACGTTTTTGTGATGAACAATCTTCAGAGATTAGTTATGATCACAAAGTGAGAAAAAGTCCAAAAAGTAGCTGAAACTTAGATAGCACAAAAGGGTTCTTTTCAGTGTTATATATTAAAAAGAAAATCAAAGATTATCTAAAAGAATGACGAGTATTTTTACTTCCTACTGATTTGCAGTCTTGTATTTAGTAATACTACATGCTAATTTACAGACTTTTTCCCCCAGGAAACATTCTATATTGTGTTCTGTCAGCTAAAACAAACACATCCGACACTTACAGATCATAGCTTTATTGGATTTTCAACAGTGTTTTATAATGGAACAGTTATATTCTGTTTTTATTTATTCATTAAACTGTGTATTTCACATTGTCCTTCATTATTTAATTAGTTAAATTTTGACATGGGTCCATTTGTTTGAGAGATAATATTTCTTAATATTTTGAAAATTGTAGTAACATCTATGGAACTAGTAAAAGAGGAAGAAAAAGTTTATCAAAACGTCCCAAATCAGGCCAACTCCCACCATCACCTGTCAATGGAAGGCGGTTTTAGATTTATCCAGTTTTACGTCTCTACTAGGTAAGGCAAAGAGGAGTACTGGTAGAAAATTTCCTGTGTAAACAAGTTTGGAGAAAGTAATTTTGGTGGAAAACAACTTATTTAATAAATGTTCTAATTCATATTGTATGAATTGATACATTTTTAAGTTATTTGTATTTTATTTAAGCTTTCTCCTTTGTGGTAGAAAGCAATGGGTTTCTTTTTTAGCATTTTGGTTTTCTTAGGGTATTTGGAAAACATTTGAAATTTGAAAACTGCCATACAAAGGTAAGTAAGTTATTATCATTTTATATTATCTTACCAGATTAATAACTAAAAGCTTTTACATATTCCCATGCTTTGGCTGGTTTTCTATAGCTCGTTGGGAGGGTGGTGTTCTATACACTCAGTATGAACATCGGTAGCAAATGCCAACTCTATTTCCAAATACCCAACTAATCCCCAAAGACTTTTATTATAGCAATGAAAGAAACTCATCCCATAGTCAGTCCTTGAGCTTTTGAAGAATCACTGTAAAAAGATCAATCATTCCCTCTTTTACCAATTTCATCGCTTGTCCTTGACTTTTTTTATCTCGCATCATAAATTTTCACTGTGTCTATCGTGACATTATTTCAAATGCCAGAGACAGGCATCTGAGAATCATCATTTAAATTTTAACAATGAAATATTTATACTCATATTGAGATTGGATAATGGCAAAACATTATTAATTCAATACACTCATTGTTCACTAACTCCATAATTCCAATATCACTTTTATTTTTTAAATAAGAAGCAGAAGTTAAAGAGTATTTTTTCAAACCTCACTCTCATTTCTTGTGCTTTATTTAGCAATAATCTCCCTTCTGAATTCATTTTCCTTTTATGGAGATGAATCCTCTCAATGTCATAATTCTAGGATATTTCTTTTCTACTTTTTGTGAGAAAACAAGACTTTGTATTTTAACAGTTATTCCTATGCAAGTGTCAAAATTTCAAACTGAGTCTTCCATCAAATAATAAAAACTAAAAAGGAAGAACTTTTTAATAATGTTGAAAGTCGCCTTCCCTGTAAAATATCATAAAAGAATGCCTACAGGGATATTATTACCACATTGATTTATTTTTATAAAAAGTAATTCATTAGGATAATAAATGTTATTAAAAATGTGGAGTTTTGGGGCCCACACTCATGGCTCAGTGGGTAGGGCACCGGCCCCATGTACCAAAGGTGGCAGGTTCAAGCCCGGCCTCTGGCCAAACTGCAACAACAAACAGCCGGGCGTTGTGGTGGGCGCCTGTAGTCCCAGCTACTCAGGAAGCTGAGGCAAGAGAATCACGTAAGCCCAGGAGTTGGAGGTTGCTGTGAGCTGTGACGCCGCAGCACTCTACCAAGGGTGATAGGGTGATACTCTGTCTCTAAGAAAAAAAAAAAAAAAAGTAGAGTTTTTTTCAAATTCCCCCCCCAAAGCTGTACTTTTTATTGATAATGAACACCTCATGATTACAAGAAGCAATGATACTTTATGTTTACAAAGATGTTGATTTACCCCCTAAATGAGGGTGACACTCATTGTCTAAGGACAACGAAGTAAAATGTTTTGTTATTTTTATAACAACATATTATATTTTAATAAAATGTAGTGTTTGAACCAATCTGCTGGCAATCAGAGAAGACAGACAACCTGCTGATACATGTGAGTGCTCTGACATAAGGGGTTGGCAGCCTTTAACACTTGTCCCAGATGGTGACATAGGAGGACATTTGCACTGGCAGCCAGACTCTGGCAGCTATTCAAGCCCCTCGATCTTTACTACTATTTGGAGTTACTGCTCCTACTCCTGGCCACTGACGTTGGTACCATCAGAATCAGTCTTGGATCTCCCAAAGTTATCATGGGCTCCAGGTCACACTATCCCATCTGCTCTAAGCAATATCATAGCAGATGAAGTAGCAAAATATGTTATCCTGCGGAAGGTTTTTACACAGATATTTTTATTCTACTTTAAATTTGAATGCCTCAGATATACGAATTTCAGTGTTTCATTGGGCAATATCTTTTGTTTTTTTTTTTTTAGCAGTTTTTGGCCGCGGCTGGGTTTGGGGTTTGAACCCGCCACCTCCGGGATATGGAGTCAGTGCCCTAGTCCTTTGAGCCACAGGCACTGCCCTTTGGGCAATATCTTCATCCAGTGGTCATCCTACCAAAGTATGGCAGTCACGATGATGGTGAATGCACTGTGTTCTGTGGCAATGAACTGTATTTTTGGGGTTTTTTGAATTTTTTTGCAGGGGCTGGGTCTGAACCCACCACCTCCGGCCTGTGGGGCTGGCGCCCTACTCCTTTGAGCCGCAGGCACTGCCCTGCATTGTATTTTTTATAGCAGAAAGCAAGAGGGAAAGAAAGAGCAGGGCTTCAGGGCACCACAAGTGTTGGCCACAGTGGTGTGGGTGAAAACCTTTGCAGGTGTGAAAAGTTAATAAATTATGTTATTGCAAACACTGAACAGAATAAAAAGAAAATAATGATTTTTGCCTTACCACAGGCTTGTTTCTAATATTCTTTGCATCCATTAACCTATAGGAGATGAAAAAATGTGGCAAACAGAAGAATTGAAGTCACACTGTGCGCTAGTGTGACACAGGTCTTTCTTCCTATAGTCACTTCCTCCAAGCTAGTCCAAACCTTCATGGTGCTTTTTCTGTGCAACTGTAATAATTTCTCTGTTTTCCGCTGTCTCTTTCCATCCTTAAATGAACATTTCTTATCAACAAGTTCTGAATGATATTAAAATGTGATAAACTTCACAGAGGAAACTATAATAATAATTAAAAAAAAAGTCTCCTGGTAGAGATGATGGATCCAATGGATCTTATACTTCCAATTATTACAAGGTACTCAGCAATTCTGGTTTAACAGAGTCTTTTTTTGTTATTTCTGAACAAAAGATCTCATATTCAATTACAAAACACAGACTCCTTCTAACCTTATGCTTAAAACTTTAAGTGTTTTTTTTTTTTTTTTTTTATTAAATCATAGCATCTCATGGACTCATGTTTCCTGTTATTTGTAAAATGTTTTAGACTTGTTATAATTCAATGTTTTTTTTTTTAACATCCTGAGTTTGTCTTGAAATGTAGGCTTTTAATAAATACAATCCTATCTCTTTTTAGAAATGTTGAAAACATTATATGTTGATAAACTTTAGATGTGTTCATCTTTACTTTTTCTCTGTCTCTCTGATCCATTCTCTGTCCAGAAGCTGGACCAATAATTATTGAATGTGAGAAAAGTCTTTTTTCTCATGAAAACACTGTCATGTCATGGCACTCTACCAAGGGTGATAAAGTGAGACTCTCTCTAAAAAAACAAACAAAAAAAAAACACTGCCACGATGTTTCTGTGCACTGGACTCAGACTCATTACCAGGCTCTGTAAGAGACTGCATGGAATCTGGGAATCTGACCCTTTTACTTTCCCAACCTTAACTCATGGTGTACATTGAAATCTGGACTAAAGCCAAAGATGAAACGAAGACTAACTTCACGAAGGTTTTCCCGGGAAGAAGGATAACTTTACTGTTTGTTGCAAAAACATCCAGAACTGAAAAATAGGTTAGTCAACTAGCTTTCATCAGGGGAGATATTTTCTTTGTCAGAACTTGGGTTATTTAACTGGATTCATAAAAATGTTTATTCTTCAGGTTCATTTCAAACCTTCAGCTCACTGCTTCCACTAACCCTAATTCTTTATGTTAAGTAAGAAACTTTGCCCATGATCTTCAGTCTCCTGCGTGGCCTTAATCAGAACCCAACCCTCACAGTGTTCAGTGGGATCTCCTGGTGAGCATATAGAAGTTTGCTACTTAACCTTTGCTCATAGCATTCTAATTCTCTCCTAAGAGAGATCCTCCTCTTATTCCATCTGTGTAAGATTTGTATATTCCTTCTTTTTTCTCTATTACAATCTTCTGTCTGTTACCTTTATAAACCTTCATTATTTAAAACAATACTAGATAGACTTGTATTTGCTTAGTCAATTTTTTTTTCAATTTCATCTAACCCAATTTATTTACTTTGATTGTAGTCACAGTCAATAATTGCAAGAGACCACAAAAATTATAGATACAGAAAATCTACCCTTTTGCCCTAAGTGCTAATTCACCAACTTTGAGGTTGCTATTTTAAAATTATCGTCATTTTTAAATAAATGATTATTTATTATTTTTTAAATTAAATCATAGCTGTGTACATTAATGTGAACATGGGGCACCATACGCTAGTTTCATAGAATGTTTGACACATTTTCATCTGATTGGTTAACATAGCCTTCCTGGCATTTTCTTAGTTATTGTGCTAAGACATTTACATTCCACATTTACTAAGTTTCACATATACCCTTGTAAGATGCACTGCAGGTGTAATCCCACCAATCCCCATCCCTCTGCCCATCTCCCCCCTCCCTCTCCTCCCTTTTTCCCCTTCCCCTTATTCTTAGGTTGTAGCTGGGTTATAGCTTTCATGTGAAAGCCATAAATTAGTTTCATAGTAGGGCTGAGTACATTGGATACTTTTTCTTCCATTCTTAGGATACTTTACTAAAAAGAATATGTTCCAGCTCCATCCATGTAAACATGAAAGAGGTAAAGTCTCCATCTTTCTTTAAGACTGCATAATATTCCATGGTGTACATATCCACAATTTATTAATTCATTTGTGGATCGATGTGCACTTGGGCTTTTCCCATGACTTAGCAATTATGAATAGGGTTGCAATAAACATACTGGTACAGATATCTTTGTTGTGATGTGATTTTTGTCTTTTGGGTATATGCCTAGTAAAGGAATTATAGGATTGAATGGCAGATCTATTTTTAGATCTCTAAGTGTTCTCCATACATCTTTCGAAAAGAAATGTATTAATTTGCATTCCCACCAGCAGTGCAGAAGTGTTCCCTTTTCTCCACATGCATGCCAACATCTCTGGCCCTGGGATTTTGTGATATAGGCTAGTCTTACTGGAGTTAGATGATATCTCAAAGTAGTTTTGACTTCCATTTATCTGATGATTAAAAATGATGAGCATTTTTCCATAAGTCTGTAGGCCATGAGCCTGTCTTCTTCAGAGAAGTTTCTCTTCAAATTCCTTGCCCAGCCTGTGATGGGATCACTTGTTCTTTTCTTGCTTATACGTTTGAGTTCTCTGTGGATTTTGCTTATTAAACCTTTGTTGGAGACATAACCTGCAGATATCTTCTCCCAATCTGTGGGCTGTCTGCTTGCTTTACTTACTGTGTTCTTGGCCATGCAGAAGCTTTTTAGTGTGATCAGGTCCCAGTAGTGTATTTTTGAAGCTGCTTCAATTGCCCAGGGAATCCTCCTCATAAAATAGTCACCCAGGCCAATTTCTTCAAGGGTTTTCCCTGCACTCTCCTCTAGTATTTTTATAGTTTCATGTCTTAAGTTTAAATATTTAATCTAGTGAGAGTCTATCTTAGCTAATGGTGAAAGGTGTGGGTCCAGTTTCATTCTTCTGCAGGTTGCCAGCCAGTTCACTCAGCACCAATTGTTAAATAGGGAATCTTTTCCCCACTGAATGTTTTTAATTGGCTTATCAAAGATTAAATAATGGTAAGTAGCTGAATTCATCTCTTGGTTCTCTATTCTGTTCCAGACATCTACTTCTCTGTTTTTGTGCCAGTACCATGCTGTTTTGATCACTATCAATTTGTAGTATAGTCTGAGGTCTGGTAGCATGATTCCTCCTGCTTTGTTTTTATTTCTGAGTAAAGTCTTGGCTATTTTTGATACCATATAAAACAAAGAATTGTTTTTTTCAAGATTTTTAAAGTGTGACAGTGGAGCTTTAATAGGGATTGCATTAAAATTATATATTGCTTTGGGTAGTATGGACATTTTAACAATGTTGATTATTCCTAGCCATGAGCATGGTATGTTTTTCCATTTGTTAACATTTTCAGCTATTTCTTTTCTTA
>CAUYPK010040937.1:0-17115 GCA_963574355.1 Loris lydekkerianus
AGTGAAATTGATTATGATGTGTCTGGGGGATGTCTTATTTGGGTTGAGTCATGCTGGAGTTCTGAAACTGTCTGCTATCTGAATTTCAGAATCTCTTGGCATGTCTGAAAAGTTCTCCTTCATAATCTCATGGAGAAGAGACTCTGCTTTGTGAAGCCACTTCGTCATTTTCGGGGATCCCTATAAGACAAATATTAGTTTTCTTCGAGTTATCCCAGAGCTCTCTGAGAGAGTGATCTGTTTTTGCTCTCCATTTCTCTTCTTCTTTGAGGGTTTGGGAGCATATCGAAAGCTTTGTCTTCAATGTCAGAAATCCTTTTTTCTGCTTGCTTCATTCTGTTACTGAGGGATTCTACTGTGTTTCTCAGATCTTTGAGGGATGCAACTTCTTGTCTCAATATGTCAAAATCTTTGGTCATTTGCTCTTTGAATCCGTTGAATTCTTGAGATAACTTTTGGAATTCTAATTCAATCTTATTTGCTATCCAGATACTGAATTCAATTTCTGACATCTCAGCTATTTGTTTGTGCACGGGATCTTGTGCTGTTTCTGCTCCATTGATCCTTGGGGGAGTTGATCTACTCTGATTGTTCATATTGCCAGAGTTTTTCTGTTGATTTCGCCTCATCATTGTTTTTCACCATTGCCTCTGGCCATCCTCATATTTGGGGAGGTGTCTCTCCAAGATTAGACCCCAGCGGGATCACTCTATTGTTGCTGGATCTTTGTAGGGAGTGACCCTGTGTAGTTCCTCTGGGGCTGCTCTAGCTACGGAGTTCTGGTTGTTGAAGCAGCTCTGGTGTGTGACACACCCAGATCAAGCAACAGGGCTGGAGGTGGTGCACATGGTTCTCGGAGTGCCTGGCGCCCAGTGACTTTGGCACAGAGAGCCCAAGGCTCCAGCAGTCTCTGGCCAGAAGAAGGGCTCTGCACAGAGGCAGGGAGTGCTCCAGAGGGCATGCAACTACCAGAGTCCCTGGCCAGATGAACGGGCTAGTGTAGAGGCTGGGAGGACACAGGAGGGAGGATGCAGGGTTGTGTGCCTCCTGCAATTCCTGGTCAGGGAATGCGGAGGCCCAGTGGGTGTGGGTCACCGGTCGGGGGTCGCTGCACAGCTCTTATCGAGGTCTGGACGGCGCCAAGCCCAGGACTTTGAAGTTGCTATGAGCTGTTACGTCATGGCACTCTACCCAGGGCAACAGCCCGAGGCTCCAGTGTGCCAAAACCGCCTCACTCTGCCCCTAAGGATTAAGGCTGTAAGGCAGCTCAGACCCCACCTTTAGGCTGCTCAGTCACTAGGTTACTTTGTCCCACCCGATCCTTGCTCTGGGACCCTGAGGGCGGAGCTTGCTGGGGCAGTTTTTCACAATGGCTTCCTGCGCCCAGCTCAGTGGCTCAGTCTGGGGACCAAGACATTGCCCAATGTTCTCCACAATCCTGCTCAAGCTCTCCCCAAGGTAGCTCAACTCAGCGCCAAGGCCAAGAACACCAAAACAGTTCACAGGTAAGGCCTTTCCGGTTTGCAGTCCCATGGCTGCTTGTACTCACGGTTCTGGGCGTGGTTAGGTCGTTCAAACACACACAACCACTTGTCAGTGTTCCACTGTTTTTGTTCTCCTCCTGGGGTCCAGAAGTCCCTTGCTGGCTCCCTGTATCCTCAATAGGATGATCATAGGCAAATCCCACCGGCCAGAGATGCCTGGAGTCTTATCTCCCCAGACTCGCTGTGCCCAGTTGCAGGGAAGCTGTTACTCAGCCACCATCTTTAATCTCTCTCCCGTTTCTACCTTTTGACTAGTGAGCAATACTTCTATGAGCATGTGTACAAATACCTGTTTAAGTCCCTGCTTTCACTTCTTTCAGTTTTATACCCTAAGTGAAATTGCTGGATTATATGGTAATTTTATTTTCAATTATTTTGAAAAATCTCCATGCAGTTTTACATACCAGGTGTATCACTTTACATCCCCACCTACAGAGCACAGTTATTCCAATTTCTCCGTATCTTTGTAGACACTTGTTATTTTTTGTTTGCGTTTTTTGATAGTAGCAATACTACTGGTTGTGAGGCACTGGTTTGCATCTTTTCATGCACTACTTAGCCATTTGTATATCTTCTTTTATACAAATGAATGTCTGTGGTACCACTAATTCAACCAGTCTGCTACTAATGGTCATTCAGGTAGTTTCCAATCTTCTTCACACATACATATGCATGTACGAGGTTATTCAATCATGCATATGTGTAAGTAACCATACAAATCAGCTTGTTCAAGGCAGTCCCAGTTCATGCATTTTTTTATTCATTCCCTTGCACTCTCAAAAGCAATCTGATTTGAATAACATATATAGTTACCCTTGTTTCAGATTAAGTATAGGACAAATTGTTAGAAGTGAAACTAGGGAAGAATTACCTTTGATTTAACCCTCCAGACTATTACTAGAACTCACCGGCATTAGAAACCTAGTATTAGAAAAAGATACCAAAATAAGGATTATCTCTGCCTGAGACATGTGGAAATACAGTTAGGTTACAGAAATTGCAGAAAAGGATACCCATAGGTGTGACGAAAATTCAAGTACAAAAGACTAGCAGAATAGTTATACCACCACTTTCCAAAGGAAAAAAAAGAACACCAAGAAAACTGAATCTTACATGGAAACAATGGAAAATGAGAAGAACCTGGGGCTGAAATAAAGAAAACACATAATGAAGACTGTGTTGAGTTTTCTCTAACACCAAAATGTTTGGTTTTTCCAACAATAACCAATTCTTTGACACTAACTGGGGTGTCCGACAATTCAATTAAATTCTGACATTAACTTCCCAGAGTTAACATGGACCCCACAGACCAAGGGCCTGTTCCCACTTCAAATGCAAGCCCCAAATGGGGTAGCCTCACTCCTGCCCCACTGAGGACAAATTTGAGGATTCCCATGACCCACCTCCTCAAGTCTGATGATTTGCTGGAACGACTCACAGAACTCGGGAAAATATTTACTTATATTTCCTAGTTTATTATAAAGAATATAGCTAAGGAAAAACCAAATGGAAGAGATACACAGGGCAAGGTATGGCTGGGCTGGAGGTGGTACAGAGCCCCCATGCCCCTTCCCAGGCCCACCACCTTCCCTGGACATTAATGTGTTGATCAACCCAGAAGCTCTCTGAACCCTAGTGGCTAGGGGTGAAATCTTTGGCCATTGCTGACTGAATTCAATCTCTAGTCTCTCTTTCTTCCCCAGTGGGAATGAAAGTTCCAACCCTCTAAATGCATGGTTGCTTCTTAGGGTGATCCACCCCCATCCAGAAGCCATTTAGGGCCCTTTAATCCACTGGCCATCTCATTAGCAAATTCCAAAGGTTTTAGGATCTCTGTGACAGGAACTAGGGACAAAGACCATTTATTTTTTACAAATACCACAAACACTAAGTTAGTGACACCAAAAAATAAAGTGGTCGAGGAGAATTAAGATAAGGAAAAGAGCCATTGATTCAGCCACAACAGTAGGGCAGAGGAAAGCTTTTGTTCACTAAATGTTTCCTTCTTCTCCTAAGCACAAACCGAGGCTGTATTTGCCCAATTCCCATTATAGCTAACTGCCTTGGGAGTGACTTCCTTTTAATAGAATAGGATGGAAGTGATACACATTGCCTTCACGTTTATTATCCTCTATGCTGTCTCTTACTATTCTGACAAATGAATGTGATGCCCAAGATGACCCCAAGGACATTTTGAAAATGGCAAAGCCCACTGCCATCACCCCACTGCTACATACTAAGTACTGAAAAAGGGGTTTTTAAAGTTATGTTTGAGCTCCTACCTTTGTTACCAACTCCCAGACTACAGTCTGTTTGAACTAATAAAACCACTGCAGTGAGTATGGAGAATTGTGGGGGCGATGCCTGTGGCTCAAAGGGGTAGGGCGCCAGCCCCATATGTCGGAGGTAGCAGGTTCAAACCCAACTCTGGCCAAAAAAAAAAGTATGGAGAAGTGTGAGATGTGCAACAGCAAGACTGACTGCTCTCTCCCTCAAAGATGTTGAGAGAAACTACTACCTCAAATGCATCCTCTCTAGACTTCACGTTCCTTGCCATGTGGTTTTATTCCTTCAAAGAGATTTCAAAGAGATTATAGTCAGGGAGTGGGTAACAAAACAAGAGATCCCGCGGTGCCTATGGCTCAAGGAGTAAGGTGCCGGCCCTATATACCGGAGGTGGCGGGATCAAACCCAACCCTGGCCAAAAACTGAAGAACAAAAACAAATAACAACAATAACAACAAGAAACAAACAAGAGCTCAAACCATGCCTTTCCAGCTTAACCCCAATTTATATCCACTTATTTTATTAAGAACATAACTTCAAAATTCCTTTTTTTTCAATATTAAGTATGTTTTAAAAGTCATGTCTTCATATTTTAGCTTCAACTCTGTCCAAAACTAAGTCCTTCTACACATCCTTTACACCAAGCTATGGACCATCTTTAAACTGAATTTATCACCTAGCACACTATCTCAATACACAGGTTTCAGATGCTATCTGCATTAGCTATGACAGACATCCTTTATAATTTTTAATAGCTGTCTTCTTATATTTCTCATATCTCTCTAGCTGGCATATTATCTGCCTATCTTTAGTCTAATTATTTATACACCTGGTTTTTATACCTATGTGCAGAAACTTAAATTTTTACCTACTACATTTCATTTTCTTAAAGAGCTCATAAACCCTGCCTTTAAAAATCTTTGTGAACCCTGGTTCTGTCAACTAATGTGATCTTTACTTTTCTCTTTCTCCTTTCAAGCACAATCTTCTACAAAGAGGGGAGAAATTCTATCCTTTCTATACTTGTTTCCCTAAGCAAACAGTATTAACCTAGAGGTCAGATGCGTGGTTGCTACCCCATATGTTGTGTTCATTCGTATTCTGAACAGCTAAAAATACAGCCTGGCATGGTGGCATGCACCAGTAGTTCCAGCTACTTGAGAGGCAGGAGTTCGAGGTTTGAGTGAGTTATCATGATGTCACTGCACTCTAGCCTAGATGACAGAGTGAGACCCTGTCTCAAAAAATTAATTAATTAAGAAGTAAAGCATTGGCCGAACACAGTGGTTCATGCCTATAATCCTAACACTCTGGGAGGCCAAAGTGGGTGGGTTGCTTGAGCTCAGGAGTTTGAGACCAGCCTGAGTGAGAGAAAGGCCTCATGTCTACTAAAAATGAAAAAGTGAGGCAAGAGAATCACTTGAGCCCAAGAGTTTGAGGTTGCTGTGACCTACAACGCCATGTCACTCTACTGATGGGCAAAAAAGGGAGACTCTGTCCCCCCCATCCAAAAAAGGAAGTAAAGTATCACATGGTACTTACACTTACTTCCCTATTTTCTAATAACACCCCATACTAAAGCTACTTTTCCTATATTATACCTGAAGAATGTTGAATACAAGCTTTTTCCCCCTCTTCTCTCGAATCTAACAAAAGACTGAATTTATATGGCAAGTAGTTGAATTACTAATGCATAATTTAGATAAACAATTAATTTCTTAAGAACCTTACATTTTGAAATTAGAACATAGCTTTTCAAGCCACAAAATGTATTTATCGCAGTACTTTAGTCTTCTAAGAAAAGTAGATAGCTCTATAAATGCCATAGTGCAGGTAGGCCTGAATTGTGATATAAAAAGATGTACTACTGAGACAGAGCATCTTAAAAAGAAGCCAGGGTCAAAACAATACTATTTTGCTGATGTCCATAACCTAGCCAATAAAAGCATTTGTTCCCATAATCAGAAATAGATTGTTAACCATAGAATGCCTCTGAAAAACAATTTGATTTTCTTTGAAATACTGTCTCTAAAATTAACTGCAACTTTATTTATATGACTGTCTGTGGTTTTCATGTATGCTTAAAAAGCACAAAAAAAGATAAAAATATCCCAGAATTGGAAACATAGTTATTATGTTGGGTTTAGCTTACTTTCATATTTTTATTTTTAAAATCCATCCAAATTAAAGTTCACCATTTTGCAATAGAAAAAGAAGTTGATTTATGTAAAAGTTGGAAGGAATAAATTCAGCAACCTCTAAATTAAATTTGGAATTTATTAGTGAATGAATACCTAAAATCCTTTTCTACACATTATAAGAATGAATACATTTATCATTCATTTAGAATTTAAATGCATCAAATACATGTTGCCTGGGAAAGAGAAATGGCAATAGAAAATAATTTCAATTTAATATGCTTTGAACCCATGTATGTCATCAGACAAAATAAATAAGTTGATCTCTATTCAATAATAAAGCATTCTCTTAACATTTCTCAATCTTACTCCAAATTAAAGAAATCTGTTTTCAGATCCTGCACTTACACTAAAATGCTAACCACAGTTTAAAGCAGCATGCCAGAATGCTCTCGTATTTTGGCTGAATCTAAGAATCAAAAGGCCTGAGTTTGAAACCTACCTCTGCTACATACTAGGTGTTAGACCTCAGTGAAATTATTTAAATTTCCTAAGCCCCTGTTTACTTATTTGTAAATTAATACACTACCAGCAATCAGCTAATATATATGATTTCATTACAGTCTATCAATCCTATGCAACTGTTAAATACTGACATTAATGTTATATACTAAAAGTCGTTCCCCACCTTGGAGGCGATAAGAATTTTTTCCAATGAATCATTAGAAAAGAGTCACTACCACCTTGGAAGTATAAAACTACTTAGGGGTGAGCCAGATCACCTTCAATAAGACTAAAATTTTATTATATCTATTTTTGGTCTTGAAGCCACAGGAATTACTCAAGATCACACAATATACCACAATTAGTCAAGTTATTACTGTTTATATACAGCATATTTGTATGTCTCTAATACATGAAAGACACTAAATAATAAAAAGACCATAAAAATTAACAGTAATCTACCAGGGGTGGAGAACTTACCATCTTGGGGCCACGTGTGGTCTATTACACCCTTGAGTTCAGCCTTTTGACTGAATCCGAATTTTACTAAGTAAATCCTTTTAATAAAAGGATTACTTCTGTGAAGTTTGGATTTGGTCAAGGGGCTTCCTTGGGGATATAAAGGGCCACATGTCATTCAGGAAAACCTTACAGAGGAAAAGTTCTATCTACCTCTTAGCATTTCCATTTCGCTAATCCACCAGGACATGACTCTCTCTACCTGTTCTTAAAGAGACATTAACAGCACTTGAACACAACTTGAACATAACTGTGTTCGTCATATAAAGAAAACAAATATCCACTTACTAACTAGTAAAATCAATGTAACTGTCCCTCACTACTGGAGAAACAAGAGGTGTATCATAGTATTTACTTTCTTGGCTTTCAAAAGAAAAATTAGCCTTCTGAGTCCTAATAGCTATGCCAATTCATGACATCCCTCCCCCTCTCTCTCTCCCCCTGTTCACATTATCAAATTTTTGCAGTTTATATCCCTCTACACTTCAATATGAAGGGAGGTAGGAACCCACAATAAGTTCTACAGGTCCTCAGCTTCAAAACGTTCCCCTCTCTGTCATCACTAAAAGGGTTTGAAACAGGGTTTAAAAGCTTTTATTGGTACAAATGGCTGGTTATTCACACTGTAACGCCCATTATACTTGCAGGCATATGGAGAAAAAGAGAAAGGAATACAAGGTGCTCTCCACAAGTCTATTTTCCTTGGATCTTCACATTCCTTCCCCCTTTTTAATGCCAAAATTCAAGATATACCTCTCTGTGAGCCTATGAAGCGCGCAGCTTTCTTTACGTGGCTGAGTTATGACAATCAAAACAAAACACTCAGCAATGTATCTTTTATCTTCAGTGAAGCACAACTGGGCAGTCATTAGCAAGGACGAGAAAATGTAAAATTTTCAAAGTCAGCTTTATTCCTAATAGATATTTCTGATCCATGCTAACAAGAGAATTAATGTTTCTCTGGAGGAGAGGGTGTTGAGATACATCAGATAAACAGCAACAACAATACAACCAGCTACCTCATTTACAGAAAGCATTATTCTAAGCATTTGATGTACATTTTTTCCATTTTATCTCACAACTCCGTAAGATTAGCATCACCATCATCCTCATTTTATAGATAAGGACTCCGCTGCTCAAAGAAAATGAGTAAGTTGTCAAAAGTCATACCATGCAACTGGGATTTCAGCTCAAGCATTTTGCTCTAAAATCTGTAATCTCAACTACCATATTATAGTTGATAGTTCCGAAGAACTCTGCTTGTATGTGTCTATGTGTGTGCATACACAGATACATGGTAAAAATGCACACTCACACACCAGTATATTTAGAGAACCAAACTTCACAGTTACATTACAAAATATGTCAGTGATCATCTTTCCAGTCCCTCATTTTATCACCATGGATCTCCCAAAAGGTAGATACTATCATGGAGCATAAATTACGTTCAACCATCAAATTCCTTTAAGATGCCTGACAAAAAGTTGAATTGCACTATTATAAGCAACCTTCAGACCTTTTAGCTAAAAAGAATTCAGATTGGTGATTTCAAGACCTAATTCAAACCATGACTGGTCTCCATTACACAAGCCTTTAGTTTTTTATCTGTGTTTATTTTGTTTTTACTAAAACAATTAACTTAGAAAATTTCATTTAAAAAAATTATGTGTA
Source organism: Loris lydekkerianus (assembly GCA_963574355.1). Taxonomy (NCBI): domain Eukaryota; kingdom Metazoa; phylum Chordata; class Mammalia; order Primates; family Lorisidae; genus Loris; species Loris lydekkerianus. The sequence goes on from CAUYPK010040937.1 coordinate 8,663, forward strand.
TTAGCGAAATTACTAGGCTAAGATTTTTGCTAAACAATCAGAGGAATTTTTCAGCTTCTAAGTATGTAAAAACCATTAATTTCATCTTTATTATCAGATAGAAGTTTAAGTGGGGATGAAAAACTCAGCAAAATAGGCATTCCAAAATCACTATATTCAAAGATTATTGTGCTTGTGGGTCTAAGAGGAAGAAAATTATTTCTAATACTATATTATCTTGCAATTATATCACCAAATTATTAAATGGTAAATGTAACATAAATGTAAGTATAAATACAACAAAGACAAAAATATCAATATGAAAGTATAATAATATATCAACTTACCAACTCAATTCCCTGTGGAAAAGGTGTATCATCCCAGTCCCGCTGTGGAAATCTCTGGATTATTTTCCCCATGCCTTCTCCTGACCCTGTGAATAAAAATAAAATAAATAGTTATGAGACACTAAAAAATGCAAACACTCATTATACCATCATTTCTTTCTGAATGAATATTTCTTGGATAATTGATGTATTGATTAAACATTTTCAAGGTTTTTTGCTTTTTTCTTTTCTTTTTTTAAAGAAACAAGGCCTTACTCTATTGCCCAGGCTGGATTTCAGTTGTGGGGTCATAGCTCACTGTAACCTTGAACTGCTGGATACAAGTGATCCTCTCACCTCAGCCTCCCAAATAGCTGGGACTATAGGTGTATGACAACCACCACAACTGGCTGATTATTTTATTTTTTGTAGAGACAAGATCTTGCTATCTTGCTATCTCGCCCACGCTGTTCTCGAACTTTTGGCCTCAATTAACCTTCAGCCTCCCAAACCGTTAGGATTACAGGTGTGAGCAACTGCGCCCAGACTCAGTTTTAAAAAAACAAAAAATATTCAACATGCAAACATAATACAGCATCCCTGTGTTCTGCATTCATGCATTCAACTAACCATGAGTTAAAAGTATTCAGGAAAAAACAAGTAACAATGACAAAAATATAAATTTTTGCAATACAGTATAACAACTATTTACATAGCATTTACATTGTATTAGGGTTTATAATTAATCAGGAGGTAATATAAAGTATACAGGAGGATGTGCATAGGTTATATGCAAATACTATGTCAATTTATATATGAAACTTGAGCATCCCCAGATTTTGGTATCTGTGAGGGTCCAGAAAGAAGAGCTTTTCTTTCTACAGAAACAAAGTAATATTAAGTGACAAACGAAATAGTACTGTGAGCACACTAAGTTCAGTTATGGGTTATAAGTACTGTTATGGATTAAATAAAGATTTTTTAGGCTGGTCTGGAAACTTGATCCATTGCTTGGGAAGGGATTGTCAACATCAGCACTACTGACATTTGGAGCTAGATAACTCTTTGGGGGAAATACGAGCTGTCCTGTGCATTGTAGGGTGTCCAGCAGCATCCCCAGCCTGAATCCACTACACGCCAGTAGTAACCCCCTAGCACTCCCTTACTATCACCAAGTTATTACAACCAAAAATGCTTCCAGATGCTGCCAAATGTCCCTGGGTTGAAAACCACAGGTCTATATCAGTTTTGTTATCAACTTATCCTCTGACACCAAAAAATGGAGCAATTCATAATTGAACTCTGGGGATATAATGTGTGAGTAGATTGGGGACTGAAAATATATGTTAGATCTAAATTGCTTTTTGCTATATATTTGAAAGAGCTTTACCTGTTTGTATGTTCTACATGTTATTCCAGCTCATTTGAAATTAAGGCAATAACATTCTGACTATTTTTATTATACATCTAAAATATGGAAGCCTTAACAACTGATTCAATTTGCTAATATATGTCTTTTTAAAAAAATCATCCACTATGATCTCTCAACCTCACACCTATGAAGGTTGAATTCAACTCCTTCCTTGTCCCTCACCTATAGTATAATCATTTTATGGCCAAATTTATACATTTAAAAATGGAAAGTTAAATTGAGTTTAATGATAACTTAGAACTGTGCTCTAAAACTGAGGTCAGACCAAAATCCATTTGAAAAAGACAAATAAAATTGCTCAATTAAAATTAATCATTACTGCTGTACAATAACTCCTTATCTATCTCTCCTGATAAGGGAATGAAGAATTTCATTAAGAGTAAAGCCGATGGGCAAAAAATGGTCTGTACATAATTTCCGCAATATCCAACACCTCAGATAAGCAAAACAGTCCTCAAATAATCCACATGTGGCTGATGGGCCGCAAGTTGGACAGCCCTGCACCTAAAAGAACTCATAATCTATTTGGGGAAACAAACAAAAACTTGATAACTAGGATCTATAGAGAACTCAAATTAATTAACAAAAAAAAAGAGCCAACAATCTCATGTATCACTGGACAAGAGACAGAAATAGAACTAAAGAAGACAGATGAATGGCTAACAAACATATGAAAAAGTGCTCATTGTCTCTGATCATCAGAGAAATGCAAATCAAAACTACCCTGAGATATCATCTACCCCAGTGAGAATGGCCCACATCACGAAGTCTCAAAGCTGTAGATGCCGGCGTGGATGTGGAGAGAAGGGAACACTTTTACACTGCTGGTGGGACGGCAAACTAATACAACCTTCTTGGAAGGAAGTATGGAGAATCCTCAAAGAACTCAAATTAGACCTCCTATTTGATCCTGCAATCCCTTCTAGGTATATACCTAGAAGAAAAAAAAAAAATCTTTTATCCTAAGGACATATGCACTAGACTGTTTATCACAGCTCAATTTATAATTGCCAAAATGTGGCAACAGCCTACATGCCCACCAGCCCAGGAATGGATTAGCAAGCTGTGGTATATGTATACCATGGAATACTATTTAACTACAGATGGAGACTTTACATCTTTTGTATTAACCTGGATAGAGGTGGAAAGTATTCTTTTTAGTAAAGCATCACAAGAATGGAGAAGAATCCAATGTACTCAATTCTAATATGAAGGCAGTAGATGATCTAATTACAAGGGGGGAGGGGGAATAAGCAAGGGGGAGAGGGGAGGAGGGAGAGGTATGGAGGGTCAGGATGTATGGCACACCTCTTGGGGGTCGGACACAATTGTAAGAGGGACTTTATTTAACAAATGCAGTCAGTGAAACCTAATTCTTTGTACCCTCAATGAATTCCAAACAAACAAAAAAAGACCAAGACAACTGTGAATCATTGTGAGAATTTTAAATTGGACTTTTTATAGGGTGACACTTTTCAAATATATTAACCAAATAATAGACTTAAATTTATTATTATTTATAGGCAAAGGTTGAAGTGTTTTTAGCTATATTAATCCTGAAGGATACTAACAGAAACCTTTAAATAAGATTATACAGCATGAAACAGTAATCTTTATCAGTGACCTTTCCTATAGTTTTACCATCTAATAAACAGATAATCTAGCATGATGATTCATCAGTTAGAATATTCTCCTATTTTTACCAAAGACTTCCAAACTCTGTCTGTCCCACCCCAGCCTCTTCTCTCCCAAGGAGCACAAGAACAGAATGAACATAAATCTATCCTTCTTTCTCCAAAGAAGATATATAAATTGCCAAAAAGTACATGAAAAGATGCTTAACATTACTATTATAATATCAGAGAAATGCAAATCAAAACCACAATGATACACCATCCCACCTGTATTGGGATGGCTCCTAACAAAAGAACCCATAAAATAACAAGTATTGGTGAGGATGTGGGGAGACTGGAACACTTCTACACTGTTGGTGGCAATGTAAAATGTTACACCCACTATGGAAAATATGGAATACAGAGGTATGGAACATGGAAGTTCCTCAAAAAACTAAAAGTAGAACTATCATTATGATCCAGCAATCCTACTCCTAGGTATATTTCCAAATGAATTAAAAGTAGAACCTCAAAGAGATATCTGTATATCCATGTTCATTGCAACATTATTCACAACAGCCAAGATGTGGAAGCACCTACATGTCCATCAAGAAATGGCATTTAAAAAATGTGGTATATACCCACCCTATCTAATTCATCCATTAAAAGAAGGGAAATCTTGCCATATGCTATAACATAGATGAACCTGGTGGACATTATGCTAAGTGAAATAAGCCAGTCACAAAAAGAGAAATATTGAAAGATTTCACTTACTCAAAGCATCTACAGTAGTCAAACTCTTAGAAACAGAAAGTAGAAGGATAGTTCCCAGGAAAGGGGAACGGAGGAGAAAACAGGGAGGTGTTCAATTTTTTTCAGAACAAAGAGTTTCAATTTTGCAAGAGGAAAATGTTTAAGGAATCTGTTGTATAACAATGCGCATACAGTGAACACTATTGTACATAAAGTTAAAAATTATTAAGATGGTAAATTTTATGGTATGTGCTTTTTACCACAATTTTTTAAAAAAAGATAGCACAGCCAAACACTTATGGACAGCATTTAAAACAAAACTAGGTGGAAAAGTAACATCAAAATATTGCAACTGGAAAGAAACCACTAACATCCACAAAACATGCAAAGTATCAATATCTTTGTAAAAGTAAGAAATTAAGGTCCCCCCCTCACTTTTTGTGACAGTGTCACACTGTTGCCTGGGAAAGTGCCATAGTGTCATACCTCATAGCAACCTCAAACTCTTCGGCTTAAGAGATCCTCTTGCCTCAACCTCCTAAGTAGCTGGTACTACAGGTATGCACCCCCATGCCTAGCTAGTTTTTCTATTTTTAGTAGAACCAGGGTTTCACTCTTGCTCAAGCTGCTCTGAAACTCCTGAGCTCAAGCAATCCACCCACCTCAGCCTCTCAGAGTACCAGGATTACAGGCATGAGCCACCCGCCAGCCTGATTTAATGCATTAAGCCTCATGTTCCATTATTGGAATGGTAATAATGTGGGAGTTATTTATGTCCCACTGCTAAAGGTCATCTCTGAGGTTTGATTTTTCCACATGTAGTCCTCTGGAGGGTATTAGGTGGTGCACAAAATTAGTTACTATTGGAGATACTGGAATGCTGAGAGCTTGTCAAAAAATTCATGCAAAAAATTCAAAAATTTCACACTCCAGCATAAACGGATTAATGATAATGGCTGGAGGAAGGAGAAAAGAGAATCCCAAGATAGTCAACAAGTATTCATTGGACAGCTGAGTGGCCAATTTGAGAAAAGTGCTAGAACTGGAGGCAAAAGAACATTTCTAGTAAGAACTAAAATTGGTAGAGCAATCTAAGCCCCCATACTGGAGAAATTAAAATTGAGCAGGAAAGAACTTACACTATTTGACTTGAAGACTTATAATAAAGTTACAGAAATTGAGTCTTAGGATTAAATAATCATATTAACAGCCAATAAAAGAAAAACCATATGATCATCGGAATAGATGTATAAAAAAAAGCCTTTGATAAAACTCAACACCTACTCATGATAAAAGTACACAGCAAACTACAAATAAAAGAAGCTTCCTCAATATAATAAAAAGCTTTTATAGGCCGGACGCTGTGGCTCACACCTGTAATCCCAGCACGTGAGAGGCCAAGGTAGATGGATTGCCTAAGTTCACAACTTTGAGACCAGCCTGAGCAAGAGCAAGACCCCGTCTCTAAAAATTAGCCAGGTATTGTGGTGGGCACCTGTAGTCCCAGCTACTTGGGAGGCTGAAGCAAAAGGATTGTGTAAACCCAAGAGTTTGAGGTTGCTGTGAGCTATGATGCCATGGCACTCTATCTAGGGTGACCAAGTGAGATTCTGTCTCAAAAAAAAAAAAAAAAAAGGCATTTATAATGATCCTATGACTGACATCATATTTAATGTGCTTTCCCACTAAGATTCAGAAAAAGGATATCTACTATTATGACTTCTACTTAATATTGTAATGGAAGTCCTAACTAGTGCAGTAAAGCAAGAAAAAGACATAAAAGGCATACAGATAGGAAAAATAGAAGTAATATCATCTTTATTTGCAGACAACTTGAAAAAAATCCTAAAAAATATTTTAAAAACTACTAGAACAAACTAGTTTAACAAGTTCTCAAAATATTAACACCAAAAAATCAATTGTATTTCTATATGCTAGCAGTGAGCAATTATAATTTTTAAAATACCATGTGCCATAGCATCATAAACTATGAACTATATTTAGGGAAAAAATAATCAACAATGTATAATGCTCCTATACAGGATGGCCATAAAGTTAAAATATAAATTGCATATGAACTTTATGGCCACCTGTATAATGAAAACTAGAAACTCTCAGTGTAACATATGGAGAGAAATATCATGCACATGAATTGGAAGGCAGTACTGAAAAGATGGCATTTCTCCCAAATTGATCTAGAGATTCAATTCTAATCAAAATTCCAGCAGGGTGTTTTTTTTTTATGGAAATTGAGAAACTGATTCTAAAATTTATACGGAATTGCAAAAGATTTAAATAACCAGAGCCATTTTCAAACACAACAATGAAGTTAGAGGATTTAACATATATTTCAAGACAGTATAAAGCTGCTAAAATCAGGACAATGTGTTATTAATGAAGGATAGACATGCACACTTTAAATATATGTATTTCTAGAAACAGACCATAACGTATGTGGCTAATCTATTTTTTTTTTTTAAACAGAGTTTCACTTGTCGCCCTCGTGCCGTAGTGTCACAGCTCACAACAACCTCCAACTCTCGGGCTTAGGCGATTTTGTGCCTTAGCCTCCCAAGTAGCTGGGACTACAGGCACCTGCCACAATGCCCAGCTATTTTTTGTTGCAGTTGCCAGTGCTGTTTTAGTTGGCCAGGGCCAGTTGGAACCCGCCACTCTCGGTACATGGAGCCGGCACCCTACCCACTGAGCCACAGGTGCTGCCCTGGCTAATCTATTTCTAACAAAGGTGTCAGGGTAATTCAATAGGGAAAGAAGACTCTTTTGACTAATGATGCTAAAAGAATCAGATATCAATTTGCAAAACTTTCATACATAACTTACATCATAGACAAAAATTAAATAAGTTAGACTAAATAAGACTTATATGTAAAACTTAAAAATATAAAAGAAAACTTAGAGGCTGGGAACAGTGGTTCATGCCTGTAATCCTAGCACTCTGGGGGTCAAGGTAGGAAGATCACTTAAGGTCAGGAGTTCAAGGATCACTTGAGGTCAGTCTGAGTAAGAATGAGATGCCTGCCTCAACTAAAAATAGAAAAAATTAGTCTGGTGTGGTGGTGGGCACCTGCAGTTCCACCTACTCAGGTGGCTAAGGCAGGAGAATCACAAACCTAGAAATTTGAGGTTACCATGATGACCCTACTGCACTCTATGCAGGGAGAAAGAATGAAACTCTGTCTCAAAAAATTAAATTAAATTAAATTAAATTAAAATTTTAAAAAAGAAAACTTTTGTAAACATCTTTGCAATCTTTAGTTATACAAACCTTTTTAGATACGACACCAAAAGCATAATCCATTAAAAAAACTGATGAAACAGATTTTATCAAAACTAACAACTTAAAGAAAATTAAAGCATAAACAGCCGGGCGTTGTGGCAGGCACCTATAGTCCCAGCTACTAGGGAGGCTGAGGCAAGAGAATTGCTTAAGCCCAAGAGTTTGAGGTTGCTGTGAGCTATGACGCCACAGCACTCTACTGAGGGTGACAAAGTGAGACTCTTTGTCTCAAAAAAAAAAAGAAAAAGTATAAACTACAGACTAGGAGAAAATATTTCAATCTAAATATCTGATGGAAAGAAATGTATCCAGAATAATTAAAGAACTCTTATAACGCAATAAAAAGAGAATAACCTCATTTTTAAAAATAGGCAAAAGATTCAAACAAATACTTTACCAAAGAAGACATACAGATTCCAAATAAGCCCATAAAAAGATGCTCAACATTATAAGTCAATGGTGATCATAACAGGAGTCACTACATACCTGGAATGTCTAAAATTTTAAGAAGACTGGCCATGTGAGGCCACCAACTACTCTCACGCACTGCTAGTAGAATATAAAACAGGATGCACCAACTACTCTGACGCACTGCTAGTAGAATATAAAACAGTATAACCGTGATGGAAAATAGGCCATTTCTTGGTGCTGGGTAAACTGGCTGGCAACCTGTAGAAGACTAAAACTGGACCCACATCTTTCGCCATTAACTAAGACAGACTCTCACTGGATACAAGATTTAAACTTAAGACATGAAACTATAAAAATACTTGAAGAAAGTGCAGGGAAAACTCTTGAAGGAATACGCCTGGGTCAATATTTTATGAGGAGAACTCCCCAGGCAATTGAAGCAGTATCAAAAATACACTACTGGGACCTGATCAAACTAAAAAGCTTCTGCATAGCCCAGAACATAGTGAGTAAAGCAAGCAGACAGCCCTCAGAATGGGAGAAAATATTTGCAGGTTATACCTCCGATAAAGGTCTAATAACCAGAATACACAGAGAACTCAAATTTATTAGCAAGAAAAGAACACGTGACCCCATTTCAG